>JAMKQA010018952.1:0-24028 GCA_024699735.1 Posidonia australis
GAATCATGTATGCAAAATTATTTAAATTCACAGTTTAAAAGTTTTTCTAGAAATACAACAAGAAATATAATTTATAAAACATTTAAAAAAGATAAAAATGATTTAATTGGAATATTTTTTAGTTTATTATGTAAAATATCATTAACATGTGATGTTTGGACTGGTCCAAATAGTTTTCCATATTTATGTTTAACTATACATTGGATAGACATAGAATGGAATTTTCCAGATGACAAGCAATACTTTTTGTTTTTGATTTTAATATAGAATTCTTAAAAGGAGAAAATAATCATTTACCTGATTTCTTATCTTGAGAATTTTTGTAGGAAAATGGCGCCTAATACACATGATTCTAAATGTCGATTTCGTGTCGAACTTCGATAAGTTGAAAAACAGACATGTGTCTGAAAAATATCGGTATGTCGGAATTGTGTCGGTGGAAACACGTAGACATGGAAATTGGGCAGGGCCGGCTCTAGGCCGCCCGGTCCAGTCCGGGCCCGAAAAAACAAAACATGGGTCGGGCCGGGTCAGGCCCGTCGTGGGCCTTGGGTCGGGCCAGGTCAGGCCCCTCAAGGCTCGTGAAATAGGCCTATTTTGGCTATCCAAAACACCATAGGTCGGGTCAGATCGGGCTGGCTCACCAACAGCAAAAAAAATAAAAATAAAAATAAAACAGCAGGGCCAGGCTGAACAGCTCGACCCGTTTAAAAAAAAAACATTTAAAAAAAAATAGCAAGGTCGGGCTGCTCAGCCCAGCCTGTTTTAAAAAAACGTTTTAAAAAAAAAAACAGCAGGGTCGGGTTGAGCAGCCCGGTCCGTTTAAAAAAAAACGTTTAAAAATAGTAATAAAAGTGCAACGGTCCTTTAGTCGTTGAACGGCTGGAAAAGCTATGCAACGGTCATTTGTGTTTTTTCTTTAAATGTAAAAAATCATTAATTTTATCTTATAAATATCCTCCCATCTCATTCATTTTTCTTCACAACTCAATCTTCTCTTCTCTTCTCAACTATAACTTTCTCTACTACAAATTTCTTTCAAATTTCAAATGAAGATTTCGCTAATTGGCTTTGGATTCCGTCCGATTTTCTACTCTCCAAACTCCAGTCTCCACGCGACAGTAGTTGAGTCAGTAACATCAAATTTTCTCTACTTCTAATCTCTTCAAATTCTTTATTTCTAATCTCTCCATTTTTGAGTTTTGGTTTTTTGTAGGTTAAGGTTTTATTAACGATTCTTATGGTAGCAAAAATGGTGGTCTACTATAGTTATTAGGTTTTCTATGGTAGGAAAAATGGCAAAAGATTTACTAACGATTCCGACGTCAACTGTGGCATCGGAATCTGCATTTTCTGTAGGAAAAAGAGTATTAAATAATAAAAGATGTAGATTACCAGAGAAGTCTGTAGAAGCCTCCGTCTGCTTAAAAGATTGGTACGATGCGGTTGACCGTCTTCAAGGATTGAGCTTGAAGTCTGAATCAGAAGAAGACGATGATGCGACATCAACTTCAACAGGCTGAACAGACTCCTCAAATGAATAATTCTTGATGTAAAAATTTTAAAAAAAATGTAAAACAAATGATGTAAATATCTTTTGTATTTTTTATGTAAAAAAAATTGTTGTATTTCAAATATTTTTTTATTAATAAAAAAAAATTTTAAATTAATTTTAAACCCAATGGCCCGGCCCACATACCGGCCATGGGCCGTGTCGGGCCCATGGTATGTAGGAACAGGCCCGGCCCGGACCAGCCTTCGGGTCGGCCTGAATTCCAACTCTAGAAACAAGGTAAAAAACATTTATATTTGTTCAGATAACTTCTATTTCGACATCGTGTCAGAGTCGTATCGGTAAACTGAAAATAAGATATATGTCGGTGAAATTTCGATGACACGCGTAGACATTTGGTATCATGCTAATACAAGGGGAAGATTGCAAAAGAAAAAAGAAATAAAGATTAGAAACAAAGCAATATTCCTCTGTTAAAAATGAATGCTCACGAGGATGAGAAAGAAAAGATGATTATTGATTATCAAGAAAAAAGTATTTATATGGAAAAAACCTTAATCCATACTATGATCCTTCAAGCAAAGGATCTTGACACTAATCCTTATGATGTGGCAATAAAATATTTGTCAGAAAGATATAATTATATCCCCACTATGATGGGTAAAATTCCACAATATTATAAGAAAATTCTTCTTGAAACTGGTAGTACTAAAATTTAGCATAATTATAGAGGAGGACGATCAAGAGAAGAATTTGTCTTCTCTAAAATTACTATTGAGAACATGATATTCTATGAAGAATGAGATAATACATAAAATCCCAATCATTTCAAAAAATTCTATAATCCTAATACATCAGGACTAAAATATTATAACTATATGGACTACCAAGATGCTTGGGAAAAAGTTCTCATACAAAATAGCCAAATGAAACATCCATGGTTTATCAGATTCAATTATCAGAATGACAAATCAAATTGGTTTTATTTATTATTCTGAGAAAATTTGGCCCAAACAAAGAAATTCTTTCAGAACAATTTATGAAAGTTGTACAATCTGATTTAGATTTATATAATCTATTTACCAAATATGGAGTCCCATGGATTCTTAGATGGGATTAGGTTATATCCATACTTATTGCTCCGGAATATTATCTAGATAGGGGAATATACGTCAAATAGATGGATAAATATAATCTCACTTATGTTCATCAAAAAAGAGCAATGCCTTTCCTGACAAAGTCAGCCAAGCTTTTAATTACTTCTGCTGAAAGATCCAGTCAGTTAAATTTGACACAAAAATTTCAAACTAGTTATCCTAGTGCTTCGGAAGCTCAACTAAAACTTATGGTTTTTGAAGAACTAAATAAAATTATGACACCAGTCAAAGTTGAACAGTCTTCTTCATCTTCATCACATCACTTTGATCTCTATGTCAACGAGGATGTTTGCTATGGTATTGAGGACTTTTCTTTCGATAACGAAGCATTGCACAATATGGACGCATAATGGAACTTTTTGAAAAACTGCTGACCACACTAATGGATAGTTGGTGAATATTCTCTTTCGACAGAGAGAAATAAGGAAGTGACATAAAGAAGGAATAAAGGAAGATACTGTTCAAAGGAAAAGACGTAAAGTGGAAATAATGGAATCTCTACTAGTTATTATTTTGATTTCCAAATCCACTATATGGATTACAAATCATGAAATCTATGTTGTTTTCTTACCTACAACTTCTATATAAGGATGTATTGAGCTTTGTGGAGGGTATTGGTGTTTGAGTGATGTGACCGATCCCTCTTGTGTGCTTTAAGATTGTAAGGTGTGCTTGGATTGTGGTGTGTGATTTGTAAACAAGTTCTGTAAGTGTGTTCTTATTATAATATTAAAATCGTTCTATGTTGTTTTAATTCTTGTTTTTATTAAAGTGTTATCTAGAATTTATTTAATTTTTGTTTCTACTGGAGTGTTATTTGATACTTAGAAGAGAAAATATCGATCCTGTAGCGTCTATATATATATATATATATATATATATATATAGAGACAATTTTTTATATCTTAATATCTAACCATTAGATTAAAAATTTAAATCGTTTGATATGATCAAAACTATTTATAATGCTTGTAAATAAAAATCAAGATTTTGAAATTTTTAAGTATTAAATTTAATATGTACTTGATATAGCTTATAAAGAACAATTGAATTTGATATGAATAGATCTATATGTTATGAATTTCTAAATGATATAGATTTTGATGTATACCTAATTTAAATGATATATATACTAAGATCTATGTATTATATTTTGGTTTTGAAACTTATAACTTAAAGATCTAGTAATTTTTACTTTAAAATCGTTGAATTTGTACACGAATAGATATGTATATTAGGAGTTTTTAAATGATGTAGATTTTGATATATATCTAATTCAAATGATGCAGATTAAGATGCATGAATTACATTTTGATTTGTCAAATTATTTATCTACTTTAATTAACAAAGTATGTTGCAAAATATGACAGTTTTTTATTAATCATTAATTAATTATACATCCATAATGGTGTAATATTAAAATTTAGATTCATAATTTCATTTCTTTTTGGAAAAGGTAAGTTTAATCTATCATTATGTCTAATTTATTTTTATTTTTGATATATATTGTTTTTATTTCATATATACTAAATAACTTAAAATATATAAATATATGAAAATCTTATTAATGGTTTGATTAATTACGTAATATGTATATCGTCATATTTGTTTTTATATACAACTTTATCTGTATTCGATCTCCTTTTATTCGTTCTATTTTCGTTTTCGTTTTTTGAGGATATATATATGTAATTTTCTTATTCGTATGATATCCGTATTCGTATTTGTATTTTGAAAATGGATATGGATATGGTAACACCTATATTGTATCGTAATTAATTCGTTTGCACCTTTAACGCCAAGTAAATGTGTCGTTAATATTCACCAATAATCTACACCTTTAGTTAAAATCCGACAGTGGAATGGTGACACAACATCCTACTTAAAAATTAATTACATAAAGTTTGGGATAAAAATTTGGGATAAAAATTTGGGAACCTTAATTGGTCTTACCACATATACTTAAAAATTTCACATAATATATTAAATTAAAGATATTGAAATACACTATCATTTGGGATAAAAATCATAAAGTTTGGATGCACAAAACTCGAGTTATCACGAATCAAAGTCAACAGGTCATAAACAGATGAATAGTAACCAAAGCAACAAGAATCACTATAAAAATCTATAAAACTTCTTTAAAATTATGAAAACTCTACCGTGCATCATAATCATCCCAAGCAACATAAATTCAACAGCTTCATACATAATCAAAGAGAAACGATAAGGTAGAACATCTACTTTGCACCAAAGCCTTGCTTCACTTCTATACAACTACCGCTTGATGTCCAGTCTCGCTCCCAACGGTGATGTCCATTGCAACTTGGGGTGATGGCAACTGCGATGGTCGATGTTCGAGATAATGCAACGATGGTCCTCCTTTGGTGGCCTGACGGCAAGAACGACGGACGTTGGTGGCTATGTGGTGTCAACAGTCACAACACCTACGTGATTCTCACACATACACACACACACATACACACTCTCTCTCCCTTTCTTCTTCCCTTCCTCTGCACTTTGGCTTCACTTTCTATTTACTTTGGCTTGATGCCATCTCAATTTCCAATACAAAACACTTGTGTCTCGATAACTTTCGCAAAACACAGGGCACGAGCATTCATGTAAAGTTTATGGGTTACAAGGAATTAAAGAGGAAATCATAGGCAGTACAATGGCACTTTGGCGTTTTACCCCTCCCTCGGGTCTCACACATTTGTAGGACGTAACACATCAAAATATCGACACAATGCAATGATTCAAGGAGGAATCATGACATAAAGTACGAAATATGTACAATTATGGGTAATCATATCCTAATTTACCCAGCCAAGTTCACCATACAAATACCAAAAATACAATCAAATAGGATTTAATTCCTAAAATAGTGGTTTGTAACATTTAGTAATCTGGATTGATAAAATGCATTCACAAAATGCATTGATGATATACGTAAGATTTACACACAAGCAATGCACAGATGTCTTATATGGATCACATATGTTATATCTTACTCTCCTTAAACGAATTTTGTCTTTGAAATTTACCTCTCAGAAAATAGATAAGGGTACCATGAATGGAAGTCCACTGCATGCTTTCAAGTAACCTCTTCAGTGTCATGATGTCGCTATCGAGTAGAATCACCTTATTTCTTAAGACTTGTTCATTCTTGTCAAGAATTTAGACGACATTCTTCACCATGGATAGATCTTTCTAAAACTCCTTTGGTTAAATCGATATTACTTGATATGCATCAGTGAAGTACTTTTTCAACATCGAGACATGAAACACGTTATGCATTACTTGATGTCCTATTTCCCTTGTTAATGGTATACCTACTGTGGTGATTATGTTGGGATTCCAAGTAGGAACCTTGTTATTATAATGTTTATTATTGTGTTTGTGGTTTGAATTTCAAGTGGGAATCCTATATTATGGTGATTCTATAAGGTATAATGTAGCGAGGATTTAACTTTTCCTGTTTGTCAAATCTCGTTACACTTTGGGTTCGTGATACCTTTAGAAAAACGTAGTCTTTTATTTCGAATTCTAAAGATTTTTGCTTGCTATCTGTATAGTTTTTCTGCTTACTTTGTATAACCACTGATCTCTTGCAAATCAAATCTACTCGTTTTGATTATTGTTGTATGATCTCTGGACTCAAAAATTGACATTCAACTATGTCGCTCTAATAAGTGGGCGACCTACATTGTCTCCGATATAGTCATTTCAATGTTGAAGTGATAATTGTTATTGTAGGTAAACTCCATTAATGACAAGTAATCTTCTCAGCTATCCTTTAGATCTAGAACACAGGTCCTTAACATGTCTTTTAATGTTTAACAGTCCTTTTGGTCTGAGGATGGGAAGCAGTGTTAAAATTCAATACGATACTAAATGTTTCTTACAATGCTCTCCAGAATCTGGATGTGAATCGAGTATCTCTATCGGCCATAACTGAAATAGGAATCCCATACAGACGTCTAATCTTAGACATGTATAATTCTACAAGTTATGGTGAAAGAAGATTCACCCTCGTAGTAAGGAAATACGTTGACTTCGTGACCCTATCCACTATTATCTACGTTATATCCTTCTTTTTTCTAGTTTTAGGTAATCCTGTTATGAAGTCTATGGTGACATACTTCCACTTCCATACTGGAATATCTAGAGACTGCAGAGTCTGTTTAGGCTTCTAATGCTCGGTCTTTACCATCTAGTAGGCTACACATCTGACAACATATTTTGCATTATCTCTCTTCATCTCTGACCACTGGAGGTTTTGCTTCAAGTCTTTATGCATTTTGTTACTTCTTAGGTGAATAGTATACTTAGACAAGTGAACTTTAGCCAATAGCCTTTGCTTTACTTCCTCTATTTGTGGCACGTATAAACGTAGATCATATGTTAGTCTACCATCAATGTCAATAGAAAAGTGAGGCATTTCTCTCGCTTCTAGTTTTCCCAAGTTTCTTGTGCAAATGGGTCCATTTGCTGAGCATTCACAATCGCTTTTACTAATCTAGGATGGATAGATAAATTAGTCATTGAAGCACCAATAGGTAGGTTCCTAAGACTGCTTCTTTGGTTTGCTCTCGACCAAGTTTTTCAATATATGTCATTCTTTGACCATCAAACTAGTCATAACATTGGTATGCCTATTCAACACTTGGGCAACAACGTTAGCTTTTTCTAGATGATAGGACAAATTAAAATCATAGTTTTTAAGATGTTCAACTCATCTTCACTGTCTCATATTCAAATTTTTTTGAGTGAAGATATATTTCAACCTTTGGTGATCTATAAACACATCAAATAGTTCACTATATAAGTAGTGTTGTTAAATCTTCAGTGCAAACACTACAATAGTTATCTTTAGGTTGTATGTGGTATAATCTTTCAGTTAGCGAAAAGTATATGCCATCATTTTACCATACTACATCAGAACGCACCCAAGTCCAGTACTAGAGGTATCACTATACACTGTGAAACTCTTATTTTTAGAAGGCAAGGTCAACACTGACGACATGGTCAGATAAGTTTTGAACTCGTTGAAGCTTTCTTCACACTATCAGTCTCATATAAACAGCGCTTCCTTCCATGTTAACTTTGTCAAAGGTGTATTAATCTTGGAAAAATCTTGAATCCGATTAAATCTACAAAACTCCTAAATCTCTAAAACATTTTTGTGTTTAATCTAGTTGTTCACAGCTTTCAAATTGGTAGAGTCCACTTTAATGCCTTATTTTGAAATGATATGGCTAAGGAACATTACTTCATATAGTTAAAATTCACACTTGGAGAATGTAGCATAAAATTGATGCTATCTCAACCCCTTCAACACTATCTTCACATGTCTCTGGTGAATTTTCATGTTTGGAGAGTAAACTAGCATATTGTCCACAAATATCACCACAAACTAATCTAAGTAGAACATGAACACTTTATTTTCATCGGGTCTATGAATGTAATTGGTGCATTTGTTAGTTCAAAAGGCATGATCAAAAACTTATAATGACCATATTGAGCCTGAAACATCGTTTTGTGGACATCAGATTCTCAGATCCTCAGTTGGTGATAATTAAACCTCAAGTTGATCTTTGAAAAAACTAAGATTCTCTGTAGTTGGTAAAATAAATCATTTATTATGGACAATAGATACTTATTCTTTATAGTTATCTATTTCAACATTTAATGATCTATATATAGTCAAAGTGAATAATCTTTCTTATTAACAAACAACATAGGCTTACCTTAAGATGATACACTTGATTTGATGAATCTTTTGTTTAGTTGTTCCTACAACTAATTCTTGAGTTCTCGCAATTTAATAGGTACTATACTGTACAGAGCTATTGAAATAGGACTTGATCCCTACAACAGATTAACTAGAAATTCAACCTTTTTGTGTGGGGGCAATGTTGGTAATTCCTCAGGGAAGACATTAAGATATAGACGACTGAAATATCCTGTATCCCTAGAGTCAGTGAAGATGATACAACAATACTGGTCAAATACCCTACACAATCTTTTACTAAGGAGTGGTAAGCTTTAATTACAGAGATCACTTAATCGATCTCACTTCCTGTATTGAGTACAACCCTTGCCCTTGGTATTCTGCTAGCACCTTTTTCTTAGCACAGTTGATTATTATTGAATGTTGAGTTAGTTAGTCTATGCCCAATATAATATTATAGTCTTGCATATTTATTATTATCAAATTAGCCTTGAAGCTCGTGTCTCTCAGCCTGATGTCAACTGACCACAATTATTTTCGTGTCAGATTATGGGCTTCCAACAAAGTTACATGGTGAGGTGAAAAGTCAATTTTGCTAGTCTATTTTCAATCTCTAACGCAAAAAGACTCAGAGATGAAGGAAAATGAACTCCTTAAGTTAAATAATACTATGGTCATTCGGCCTGTTATTAGAAAAGAGTTTAGGGACAACACACAATAATCATATATGATAGTTATCATTAGTTGTAAGTGTTGGATATCCATAATTACATTAAAAGTGCAGAGTTACAAACTACAATTAGTTACTGTTCCGTACTCTCCGTAACTTTCCTTGAAGGTCTAGCATCAGGAGCGAATATTGTAAATACACGTCCTTTAGTTGGTTGATGTTGTGCATCTCTAGCTCTCTTTATAGGATTAAGGCAGTCTCTTTGTAAATGTTCGTTCCTTTTGCAATTATAGCACATCACACTACCTTTGGTGTCAAATAGGACATTACGCCACAAAATCAGCATCGCTCCTTCCAGGAAAATTGCACCTTCCCTGGTCACGTTGGTGCATTTCTTTCTTTTCTTTCATGAGCTTCCGAAACTATTGAAGCTTGACACCTTAGAGATAGAGGATCGTGGGGCAAATATTTTGCCATTTCTCTTGGACTAGCTCTCCTTGTATCGCTTGTATTCTTTTTTAAAGTAGATGCCAAGTCCACCGTATCTTGCAAAGTCTGGTATTGATAGGCCATGACTTTCATTCTCAGTCTCGACTACAAGTCTTTCACGAATTTCTTGGCTTTATGCTTTTCTAAGTTAAAGGTTTGGGTAAATTGCTACAGGCGAGAGAAGATAGTTTCGTACTTAACCACAAACATATTCTCCTGTTGTAAGCCTCTAAGTTCCTTGTCTAATCTATCTCTTTCATGGTCAGGAAAGTGTTTCTCATAGAAGGCATTTTGGAAGTCCTTTCAAGAAATCATCAATAGATTAAAGCTTGAGAACTTTAGATGTTGTGTGGCTCTTCATCACTAGATGACGTTGCCCTCGAGTAGGAAGGAAGTCAATCACACCCATTTCTCTTTTGGGCACTCCATGTTTTTCAAAATCTTCTCCACTCACAACAACCAAGTTTCGCACTCCATGAATCTATCTTTGCTTTTGAAGGTCGGAGCATGTAGACGACTCAGTTGGTTTAATCATGGATCCCTGTTTGACCCTTTAAAGCTATCCTTCCGGAAGGATTGTGGAATTCCCCTCATTATACTCTTTAGTTTCTCTAACATCTCGTGTCATCTGCTCTCCCATCAGCCTTTGAGTTTGAAGTAGAGCGTTCCCTTTAACTCTTCATTGGAGCAACATCTTGCAAACAAAAATTACAAATGCACACAAAATCATAAAATAATCCAGGTGCAGATAATTCGTATCATGTAGCCTTACAGAGTCATTAAATCGGACATCCTAAACTAGTGTATTTAGTATATTTGGTGCTTTGTTACCATCTGTATCACCTTTGGTGTTATAATCTAACAAACTAACACACACTTAGGTAAAATTAAATAAATAATTTAAAATAAATGTAAAGAAATTTAAAATAATTAACTGAAATAACACTTAAATTTATTCAAAACTTGTGTACGGTTATGTGGTTTCAATTATGTGCACTAAATTGAACTGCGACTTCACAATCAACACTTATAAGAATAGACAAACGAAAAACGTGTGAGTAATGTCTAATTGTCATCCAATACATGCACCCAACAATTTTGGAAACAACAAATCAAAGTAGGAGTCGCTGGCACTCGACTCTACAAAGCCACATAGTTGCTCTACTAGCTGTGTCGAGTCCAAAGCCCTGTAATCAATCAAAACCTACAAAATTCTGTTTCAGGCAAGTATGAAATTCTTTTTAAAACATGTTTTTCAAAATTATATCTCTTTTCTTTTCAAACACATGTAACTTTGAAATCTTTTTATGTACTCTTAGAATGACTACTTTGTACCAAATTAAGCCTAAAATCGGCTTGAAAGTTGAAAACCTGAATGAGTGCTTAAAACCACAACTCTACACATAACACAAATCTATCGTGTCACTCTAGCCACAAGCGATTGATCAGCCACAAGCGGTTGTTCAGGGACTCCTATTTCGAAATGTGTTGCATTACCACAGTAAGACTACTCTGTGTAGGAGCCTTCTGTTCCGGGTTCGTATACTAAGAATCCTCAAAAGGTCTACTCTGGACAACATATAAGACACATCCTCTCGATGTCCATGGTACTGGAGCCATCTGGGTACTCTAATCTTGGTCCTCGGGCTGCGTAGGGACTCTTAACTTTGAATCCTACAAGTATTCCGTTGGGGTCACTTAGGGACTCTTAACTTCAGACCTTTGGGTTACTTAAGGACTCTAACCTCGAATCTTACTAGAAATCTCAAAAACCACGAAAGTCGTTTCCAAAACTTTTGTAAAACATATGTTTTTTTCTTTTCGTAATCTTTTGGAAATCAATTTGAGAAACCATTTCAAAATCTGCTTCGAGAATGCCATAGAATTCCACAAAAAACTGTGCAAATGCGTAAATTTCTACATACATATCAAGCCAAAACTTCACACGAAATAAAACACAAAAAAATGTCCATAAAAATCCAGCCTAAAGAAAAGAAAAAAAAAACCTGGAACAACCTGGACACCACCAATTTGCGTCTGATAAACGCATTGTTAATATTTGCCACTAATCTATGCCTCTAGTTAAAATCCGACCCGACAGTAGGGAAAAAGCAGAGATGCAAAATTCTAATCATAATTGGGAACCTCAATCGGTCTTTATCATACACACTTAAAAATTTCACATTATATATCAAATTGAAGATATTGAGATACTCTGTCATTTGGAAAACAATCATAAAGATTGGATGCACAAACTCACGTTATCACAAATCAAAGCCAGCATGTCATAAACGGATGAATAGTAACAAGAGTAATAAAAATCATTGTAAAAATCCACAAAAATTCTTTAAAATCATGGAAACTCTCATGCATCACAATCATCCCAAGCAACATCAATTTGAGAGTTTCATGCATAATCATAGAGAAACGATGGGATAGAATGTGTACTCCCACATGGGAATAAATTCAAGAGTTTCATGCATCAGGACTGATAAAATGCGTTCCCAAAACAAGCTGATGATATGCGTAAGATTTATGTACAAGTAATGCACGAGTGTCCTATGCAGACCAGAGGTGTTACATATCCTTTGAAGCCCCTAAAAGAATTCCGGTAACATTTGATTTGACATTGGGCACCTAAACTTGTTAATCTGTCCACAAACCAGCAAGCTATGTGAAAATGTAACAAATTCATTTGATTTTTCTTGTTTTGGAACCTAATTTGCTTACACCAAATTAAGACTCATGCTCACTAAATTACCATTTCATTTGCTAGTCCGTACTGCTTTAGTGGCCTTGATAGCGTTTATGCCAACCAATCCTGATGGAGCATTGGGCTCGCTTGATTTCAAGAAAGAAGAGCGACGTGTACTTGCCATCAAATCCCGTGAAGCAGCTCCAAAGTATGGCAGCACAGAGCGTCAAAAGCTGATCGATGAGGTAAAATTTCATTTGCTTTTGCAGGATATTTGCACAGGACACACCTTTGAAATAAAATTACTTTTAAATATACTAAGGTGGATTTATTGTCTCAACAGATTCATCAATACATGCTGACAATGGCACCACCAATTCCCCAACTTGCACCAGTGCCAAGCACAATTCAGACAGCTAGCATTGTGGAAGCTGAAGCCAATGTAGTTACTGCAGTTGAGGAAACACCATTTCCAGTTGCTGATGCAGAAGCAGATGGAATCATGGATGATGTTCGTGAGGTTCAGCTAAATGCCAATGCTGGTCCACTGGGAGTCAGTTTCAGTGCTGGGGTGAGATTGAGAAGGATGGCATCGTTGGAGCAAAGAGAGCAGCAACGGCAAACTCAGAGGATTGCTAGAGGAGCTCAGAGGTCATCTGAGGATCGCCTCTACACATGGGCAGCTATGGCCTTGACTATTGCAATTTTGGTCCTGCTTGTGAAGAAGTGTCTAAAATCTAGTGGGCTTGCTGGTTTTCAGGATGGCTCATAAGTGGAAAGCTTAAACTATTATGCGTCATTATCAACTGAACAATTTCTATAATAGTCAATGTCTATATATATTTATCTTAATAATTTCCTGCTGTGCTCCTGATTCCATCTGATACATAATATTGTATATTGTATATGTTTCCAATGCTTTTGCTTCGGCTCTTCTGTATACGGTACAAATGTATCTGTACCTACCTTAGCCATGAATAACAAGTGAAGGTTAAGAATTTCAGTTATGTTTTAGCCCATCATCTTGAACTGAAATCTGTCGTTCGTGAATGAGGAAATAAATGGTGAAGCTATGCCATTAATGTGTGGGGTTGTCTTTTGTTTAGTTGAGCCCACGTGCTTCCTTCGCAATGTCAATATCTTCTCAACTTTTGGGTTGGGCACGGGGCGTGAGGCAACCTAGTCAGTTGATGATACTTGACAGAACTTGGAATGTAAGGGAAGGTCGAAAGACGCCAGGGGACACCCCAAAAATAGTTGTGATACTTTGACAGGAAAGTTATACGTATGAACATGGTCGAGGTAGTGTCAAGAATTAGAATTTACACGTTAGAGATTGAACACCTCTCTTAGGCTGTCAAGGCTTTTATAAACTTGTCTGTAAAACTTAGTTCCTCAAGAGAAAATTTTTCTTTTGTTCTCTTGTCTCTCATCACTATTAACAAATAATGTATACTGATTAATAATCATTTATTACATTGATAAATCTAAAGTTTCTTAGACTTTCAATAAAACAAAATTAATCAAATATTTAATTAAATATTAAAAATCTAAGAAATAAGTCTTATAATAATAATATCTTTTAAGTCTCATCCTACAATAAACAAAATGTATAATTGTTTTAATTTTGTAAAGACCAAGATGACTTGACCTCAGAATAAAATTCCTGAGACTGCAATCAATGTTACTATGCTACTGTCCTACCTGAGAAATTGAATAAACAACAAAAGAAAATTTAATAAGTTAAAAGTCTCTATGAATGGATGCATATCCCTCTACAGTAGGCAATATGTATAATAGGGATTAGTATGTCACCTTACCAACATTTTGTTGATAAAAGCGACAAAAATCAATCCAAACAATTGCTTTGAATGCAGAGTCATCACTACCTCTCTTGTGAAAGGGAAGATAGATGGACAAGTTCCAATAAGGAAAATATCAAGATATCAAGAAATGGTTGGTTTTTTCTTGATAAGAAATACACAGATCAGTTTGACATGTGATGAGTTTGAAATGATTGACAATGGATATACCCTGAATATACCTACAAGCAATCACTTTAGCATCCTCAAGAGGGTTGAGGAAGACATTAGAAAAAGGAGTAGGAAAATTGCTCGATACAAAATATGTCAAAAGGAAACACATTAAGACAAAACCAAAGCCTGTTAGTGTATGGGATTGTCTTCAACATGCTTCAAAACAAGAACATGAAGGTGTCAAATAGTTTGTGTTCAAATACTTGAGCAAACAACACAAGGTTGAGTCATATATTTGGTAGACCCGCATGACAAATGATGGAGTGTTGATAGTGCAAGCTATCTCCAAGATTGAGTTTTGGGGAACCAAGAAGACAAAACCTAGCAATGTGATGATCTTCCAAGTTCCACTGAAAAACTCCTAGCGGTCTTGCTACAACAAGGCATAGACACTTGGCAAAGCAGAAGAAAAACCTAGGCAACTAGCAGGAGATGCCTTCGTCGATGGAGAACTCGGTAAACTTTGGCATAGCCAAACAGTGATAGAATAGTGTATATGGTTGGACAATCATCTCAAAGTGATGATCTGAAAAAGAAAATTGGGGAACTACAACAAACAATCCTCTCCCTCACTACCATCGTCCAATACCTACACCAAGAAAAGGAAAAATACATGGCATGACAAAAGGGCACGGTTGAGCAGGTGATTACTACTCATCTCTCAGAAATAGATAGCACATTTGGGAGGCCATTGGATCTTTTGAATCCATATAGTGTACCATTTCCAACACGATACTTGGAAGCTAAAATGTTGGTAGGATGTACCCAATCAAAGTTCACAAAGTACAATGGTATGGGAACTCCTAGAGAGCACTTGGCTCATTTCAACACCCAGTGTAATGACCTCGCAACGAGTAAGTCATATCTGCTTAATTAAGCTCTTTGTTCTTTCTTTAAGCGGACTAGCTTTTGAATGGTGTAGTACTCTAAAATCGGGCTTTGTACTAGATTGGGATACGATGTAGCATATGTTCATGCAGCGGTTCTTCACCATACATAAGAAAGTTTCGTTGGTAGAACTATCTTCCTTGAAGCAAAATGTGGGAGAATCATGTACGGGGTATTTCACTAGTGAAACTCTACCATGCATTGTGCTCAAGAGATTGACCAAGCTGAGGTAGTGTGTCTTTGCCAATCAAATTTTCATACTGAAATTGGATGGAAATTAGTAGCAGAAGATATTCACTTGTTTGAGTGATTAAAAATAGGGCAAGGGATGTGGAATTGTTCCTCCAACAAAATCCGGTGTTCTGCACTACGAGCTCGACCTCAAGTAGTAGTCGACTCAAGAAGGAAGAAAAGAAGAAAGAGGTGAGGGAATCAAAAACGATTTCCATCTAGGAAAAGATCATCGAGAAGACTAGGAAAGCTAAACCAGCTAGGTCGTAAGTTTCCTTCGAAGACAAGAAAAATGAACCTTATTCTTTTGGGAAGGACAAGGTTAGAAAATTATTCAAAAAGGCTGTGGAAGTGGGCTAGGTCATTCTACTTGAACCTAGGACGCCCAACGAAGCCATTTTGCAAACAACCCCAACTATCGTTCATACCATCGTGTGTTTGGGGCATATGATTGAAGAGTATTCAAAGATATAGTGCAATGTATGGTGCAACAATTGAACACTGCAACCAAAGTTAATCCACCACAACCACATGCAAGCGTGGGAAAAGAGTCTTCCAACATGATAGAATCTTCTCCCCTCTGTTCTCCATTAGAGACCACGGAGGATTTAATTGTTCAAATGATGAACTTTGTCCCATGGGTCCCTATTGAACAAGAGGATGTTGTGTTAGCTTCTGGTGCCCAAACCTTGGCAAATAATGATGGTCGAGTCCCTAAAGGCGAAAAAGTTGGATGGTAGGTCATAACGTGGATAAAGAAGTTAAAGAAACCTGTAAAGCCTTCTTTATAGAAGAAGCCAAAATCCCTTAATCATCGATTTCAGTGTGCAATGAAGCAAATGAAGAAATTAAGGGAGAAACAAAAAGGTGTTGCACCCAGGCCTCAACCACAAGAGTAAACTCCACACCAAAAGTTACAAAAGCTCATTAATGAACTCAAGGAGTATGAACAAAAGCCAATACAATCAGTTATGCTTGATGATTTCATTCCTTGGGAAAAGCTAGAGTTCCTAAATGCCTTAGGCACCTAGAGAAAAATAAAACCAAGCCTGTGATACATGAATGTTCGATGGTGACTTCATCTTTGAAAGCAAAGGAAAAGACAACTCTTATTGAAGAAATCCCTCCAATGCTATGGGGAGATGAATCCGATGAAGAAGAAAATGTAGAAGCCAACTTCATGCAATTGCAAAGGGGCAAAACAATTTCATTTGCAAATGCACAAAATTCTTGCAAAGAAGAAGACTTCTAAATTGACCGGCTCGTTTAAGTTACTATCAACTATTGAAGATCCTGCTAGTGAAAAAACAACCTGGAAAGAAGGAAGTCCACATAGGGCACAAAAACCAAGCAAGGAGTTGGAGAAGAAGGTCGACTACAATGTCATCTCCCATTTAAAAAGGATTCCAACATTGCTGAGAGTGCACGATGCCTTACAACTAGCACCGAATCTGAAAAGGGCATTAGTCCAAACCTTGTAAGAACAAATGGAAGAACATTTTACTGACCGAAAGTCCATCTATAAAAGGACACATACCCTCATAACCTTCAACAACAATGATATGCTCCTAAAGCACACAGACCATAGTCATCCTCTTTATTGAAAAGGAGTCATTGAAGGGCACTCAGTGGGATGTCTCCTCGTAGATCTAGGGTCCTTAGTCAACATAATGCCATTGGCGGCATTCTCTAAGTTGTCAATTGCTAAGATGGAGCTCAGACCACCGGATATCGTTATTCATGGGTTTGATCAACACTCCCAAATTCTTATTGGCATGATCATGCTACAAGTTTTTTTCGGGATTTTGAGATGGAAACAATCTTCTATGTTCTCAATGTGACAACATCCTACAGAGCACTGTTAGGAAGACCATGATTGCATGCTTCAAGTACCTTTGAAATGGAAGGGTGCACAGATATTTTGGCAAACAACAACTTTTTGAGGCACATGAGGTTCACTTCCATGATGCTCGATATTTTACAATGAGCACCAAAGAAGAGAAGATACCTCACCCACTCAACAACATAAGAGCCAAAGCATCTACTCCAACAATCAAGGAAGAGAGTAGCAGCGATGAAGAACCAATATTCAGACTCATTGCAACTCCCAAAGTAGAAGCTACTTATGCAATTGCAGCCAAGATGGTGACGACATTACCACCCAAGGCCATAAAACCTCTGGAAAAAAGGGAAATAAATGCAGTTAAGTCCTTAAAAACCTTCACTGTACCTCCCTGTAGAAAGAATCACAGGAGGGTAAATTTTTACAAAGTAGAATCTCAAGGAAGGACACTGATCCCCAAGCCATATTCAGATGAATCTGAAGGTGAGGGAGATCTTAATGACTTAGGCTTTCATCCCAAAGTAAAAGCATTATATGCAAAAGAACTGTTGGAAAGTCATATCACAAGCGAGGATAGAAGAAACATCGACAAATCTCGCCTTTGATGGACAAAGGAGGTAAT
The DNA here is from genome assembly GCA_024699735.1 of Posidonia australis. NCBI lineage: Eukaryota > Viridiplantae > Streptophyta > Magnoliopsida > Alismatales > Posidoniaceae > Posidonia > Posidonia australis. Next base: position 17,882 of record JAMKQA010018952.1, read on the forward strand.
GATCTTAGCTGTCAAGGGAAATATCATCGAGGCATCTCTAAAACCTAAGGAGAGGGCATATATCATTGAGGCGGCTTCCATTCACAAAGAAGGTAATGATCTTAGGGTCTAAAGAAGATCCTGAGTCAACTTACATCAGAGCTTCTCTAGAACCTAAGGAGGAGGAGGCAAATATCATGGTGCTCATGCAAAATAAAGATTGCTTTGGTTGGACTAATAAGCAAATGCTTGGTCTAAATTGGAATATCTCTGTGCACCAACAAGGCATGAAGTAAGAGACATGGTGTTTGACGAGGTTAATAAACACACCAATGTAACCTTCAACGAATCAGCCATGTATACTATGTGGTTGTCACATATTGTCCTAGTTTGAAAGAAGAATGGACAAATTCACGTATATGTGGACTTCCAAGACCTCAACAAGGCCTATCCTAAAGATGACTTCCTATTGCTTATCATTGAGTTAATGGTAGATTGTACAACAAGGCATGAAGCGTAATATTTAATGGATGGATATTCTGGTTACAATCAGATCATGATGCCTGCAGAAGATAAAGTACACATTGCCTTTGTACTCCAAAAGGAATCTTTTGTTAGTAATGCCTTTTGGGTTAAAGAATATGAGCACTACATATCAATGTGCTATGATGCGTATCTTCAATGATCTTCTCCACAAGCAAGTTGAATGTTATGTTGATGAATTGGTGGTCAAAACAAGAACTAGAAAGGATCATCTTGTCGACCTCGAGATTGTGTTCAAAAGACTATAGCTTAAGAATGAATCCACTCAAGTACGCTTTTGGTGTCACTCGTGGCAAGTTTCTAGGATTCATGGTTAGACACGAGGGCATAGAGTTTGATCCATCAAAGATTAAGGCTATACAAAACTTCCCCTGCCCAAGATCTTCAAGCAACTTAAATCACTTCAGGGAAGATTGGCATATATTCGACGATTTAATGCTCTCTTGGGGAAATGTTAACCATTCTTTTGCCTTACAAAAAAAGGTGTCAAATTTGAATGGGATCAAGAATGTTAAAATACTTTGAAAACATCAAGGGGTATCTACTCAAGCAACTAGTTTTGGAAGCACTGAAAGAAGGAAACCCTTTATACTCTACATCACTACTCAAGATTCATCATTAGGCACATTGCTTGCTTAGAAAACCAACAAAGGCAAGGAGCAAGCTCTGTACTACCTTAGCAGAAGATTAGTTGGTGCTGAGTTTCAATGGTTTACTATCAAAAAGGTTTGCTTAGCATTAATATTTGCTGCAAAGAAAATGCTCCATTACATGTTGGCACACAAGGTTTGACACATATCAAATATGGATCCAATTAAATAATCATGACATGGCTAACCTTATCTAGATGAATAGGAAAGTGGACTATGCTACTGATGGAGTTTGACATTAAGTATGTCCCACGCAAAGCTATCAAGGGACAAGCTCTAGCCAACTTCTTGGCTACACATCCAATTCTTGATGACTCACCATTGTTTATTGACTTGCTTAATGAAGGAATAATGACAGTAGATATTGCTCCAGGATTAGGTTGGGAGCTCTATTTTGGTTGACCTTGTCATGTCTAAAACACAAATGAATGACCAATTACTTAGGAAGGAGCAGGAATAGTATTCTTTACCCTAGGTGTCACACCTCGAATTTCTCATAATAATTTAAAACAAATTAAATTATAGGAAATTAAAAGTTAAACAGAAAATATCAACTACTAGGAACCTATGTGTGCGGTTATGAGACTTCGGACTATATGTACTAACCTAAACCCACCGCATGCCTGCAATTGCAACTCAAAAACACGAGGAATGCGTGAGTGACAAAAATCACCCAGTACGCACTTCACGAAAACTACAGAAAACAAAACTATAATTAATTTTTCTTTAAATTGATTTCGCAAATCATTTCATTAAAATCCCACAAAGTAGGCCCACACTGGCTAAAACAACAAATGGAGCCCTACCAGTCCAAAACTACAAGTAAGGCCCTCAATGAACAAAATCACACACAGTGAGTCAAGGAGTCTAGTGCCAGGCACTCAACTCTAGCCTCAAGCAGCCACCGAAGTACACTACACTGCCACGACGTGCCACCCTGTGGAGGAACCACGTCGTTCAGCGATTCTCCCTACCTTGAGAATCCTCATAGAGCCAATCCCTCCTTGGGAAGGCAGTTTTGTCTCTTAGGACGCTACCAGCTACGGGGCACGTGTCCCACCAGCACTAGCCACCATAGGATACGCTTCTTCATGACGTCCTTCTCACGGTGCTCAGGAGGGAGTGTCATACCTCCACACCCGAGCCTCAGTGCTCACAGTGACAGTAGGAGTATCATACCTCCCTATTATGCCACATGACACCTCAACCTGCGGACTACAATCCTAACCTTGAGACGACAGTCAGGGAGTCTCGTCAGGGAGTCTCATACCTTCAAGACTCGTCGTCCCTCAGCCTCAGGTATCTTGGCCCCTGACCTCAACAAGGGAGACGCGCTCGACAATTTGAGAATGTCGTCACATTCCCTGGCCTCGATGACACCGTCCTACAGTGTCTCAACCCACAAACACAGAAAATCAGGAAAACCATTTTTCAAAACGAGCCAACCATCTCTTTCAAAACCAGTTTCAAAATCATTTTATATCTTTGGAAACTCTTTCAAAACCTCGGCAAAACAACATATCAGGTGTAGACACCCCATGCGCTTGTAGTGGGACCTTAAACTCTAAAACTAACCTAAATCGAATTTAAAATTCAAAAACCTAAGTCAAAACCCTAAAATTAGCTTTAAACCCTAATCTAAACCCTAAACCCTAGGTTAAACCCTAAACCAAACTCAAAATCCTAATCCAAACACTAAACCCTAGGTTAAACCCTAATCCAAACCACAAACTCTTGGTCAAACCCTAAACCATAAGTCAAATCCCAAACCATAATGTCAAACCCTAACAACCTAACGAACTTCCACTTCATCATAACTACTTTAACAAACTCATGTAACAAACTAAACACTCTAATTAACTTCCACTCCACAGTAACTACTCTAACAAGCTCATGTAACAAACTAAACTCTCTAACTAACCTCCACTCCATCATAACTACTCTAACAAACTCATGTAACAAACTAAACTCTCTAACTAACTCCAACTCTAACATAACAACCTCTAACCACCTATAACAACCTCTAACTGCTTAAATAAACTCTAACAACTTCCCACTTAATCTAACAAACTCTAACAACTTCCCACTTAATCCAATAGCCTTTAACTAATCACAACAACCCATAACCACCATGGCAAGCCTATAAATATCCCCCATTTGCAAGTGAGAAAGAGAGGTTGGAAAATTTGAGAAGGAGAGCCCCTCAAGTATTTTCCTCCCAATTAGAGCAACCAAAGTGATCTAGGAGCAAGGAGGAAGCTCGTGGAGGAGAAAAATCTGAGTTTCTAGCCATCTCCGGCGAGCTTTGGCGGCCTCCAGCGAGCTTCGACGACCAAGGTCACTGCCAGTCCAGATATGCTTTCCACAGACCTCCATTTACTTCGGAAATAATATCCTAGGTCTCCCTCTACCTCCCCCGATCGATTCCAATAGAGCCAGAGGTCTTCCTTGGTTGGAATCTTGTTTTCAGGCCTCACCGAAGCCATTCTCCGGTGATAGAGGTGGGGGCACGAATCCAGTGGTCGATTCATGCCCCAGGGTGCTCGATCTTCCTCCCCTAGACCTCCTCTTGCTTTTCCACTTGTCGAAACTCCACTTCAGTCGCTGTGGAAGGCACTAGTGGAAGCTCGTCGGAATCGTGACATCTCACCGTCGTCGAGGAAGACGACTGATAATAGCGATGGATCGTGCGCCTCCTGCTTCGCCTTACCTCTCCAAACCTCCAAGAACATTCCCTGATGCGCCCCAAGCACTCCAGAGCCATCAAAGCTCCGTTTGGTGCCCTAAACGCGCTCCACAATCAAGCTCGCTGGAGTTGGATCGGGCCGACGGTGAGCGAGGTTTGGGGAACAGGGAGCGGTGTTATTCTTGCTTCTGGAAGAGGGGAAATGTTCCACTCGTCGCCTCCAAGCTTCCAGCAACCTTGAACCGCCGCACCAGAGCCTCCGGAGCCACCTTCATCCTCGACGCCGTCGTCGGAGTCGCATCGACGGCGAGGGAGGTGGGAGGCCAACTCCAACTATTGAAGCCGAGATCCAGTCCGTTGGATCTTCTCTGCTCTTTCTCCTCTTTCTCCCAATGGAGCTTGATGCACGATCAGGCATCGAAATGCCCCGGAAAGGCATCCCTAGCGGTCGTCGATGGTGAAGTTCCATCGCCGGCGACCGTCGATTCTTTTTCTTTTAAAAAAAAATTAAAAAATAAGTTTCCTTTGAATAAACTTCTGTTCTTTTCTTTGCTTTACATTTAGGTCCTTATTTTCATACAAATATGTCATTTTTCTTACTTTTATGACCCTACATATATTTTTGAATCATTTAAATAATATTTGTTTTGAAATATTGCAGAGGAGTCCCTATAAATTCTTGAAAATGTTTTCCAGGCTTAAAAGTTAGACAAAAATCCCCTGATTTACTTTTCTTACATTTTAAATCCAACATTTTTGCATTTGAAACCCTATGCATTGTTAAAATTGTTCTGAATGCATATTTCTTTGTTTAAATTGCAAATTAAACCCTAAGAATTCAAATATTTACTCAAATATGACCTGAATTGCATTTTAGCTCCTGAATTTTATTGATTTCTCATTGAATGCATGTTTTCTAGGATAAATTTGCACGTCAGTCCCTAAAGCTTTCTGTTTTCAAGCATGGGCTATTTTTCTTGCACAGTTAGTCCTGAATTTCTTAAGAATTGCATTAAATATAGTTTTGCTAGCAAAATTGCATATTGACACCTAGGAATCTTTAATTTGACCAAAAATGCATAGTTTTGCACATTTGACCCCAGATTTCTGTAAAATTACATAAAATGCTTTTTTCTATGTATTTTTGATGATTTAGCCTTAGAATTTTTGTTTTAGTTTGGAATTTGGGTTTTTTGCACAAAAGCCCCTGGAATTTACATTTTTACAGTCATAGTTGCATTTTGTACATTTTGTTGCTATTTTTCATGCATCTTTTCTCGTGCCTTCTTCTCTACATTGTGCATGCATTTCTAACTTATTTCAAACATGTTTTTCCCATTGTTTCTCGGATTTCTTCCAACTTTCGCGTTTTTGATTTGATTTGGCTTTCCATTGCCCGAGGGTATACATTAACTGGTTTAACAATGCTGACATTGTCCTGAATGAGGATTATTTTCCCCAATTTGATTTTCTCGGATTTTTTCTAGTTTCCGCTGATTTGCATAACGCTTTCCGAGAGTTTCTTGATTGTCACAGTTTTCCTCATCGCCCACGGGCGTACAGTAAAGTGGCATTATCAATGCCTACATTTGTCCCTTGGATTATCATTTTTTCCTTTTCTCTTCTTCATTTCTTTGATTTGTCATGTTTTCTAGTCATCTTTATCATGTGCACACATAATAGGTAAGCATACATATAATAGACCATTGGCAAGTAGGAAACCTAGAAAGATCGAGTTTTTCGGGCGCATGGGGGTGCCTAACCCCTTCCCCATGCGTAACAAAAATCCTTACCCTTTCTCTGGCCCACATTGATTTGTGCATTTCATCCATTAGGCACGAAGCATACACGTTTTCTTTTCGTTTTTCCTCTGTGTTTGGTTTTCTTCGTCTTTCAATTAAAAGACTAGGTGGTGATTCCTTTCCTTATCCTTTCTTATCTTTCCTTGGTGTTTCCAAGTTTAGTCTTCTTCTCCGAATTCACCATTTTCATCGTGACCATATTGGGACTCCTCGTGTGCTTCCACGCACTATAGCAGAGCCGTGCAGGGTTCCACTAGCATTGTCACAGGAACTGGCAACTTGTGACCATGCCGGTGGAACCCCTAGGCGCGGTTCACCAAACCTACTCCGATGTGCGGAAATACACTGGGAGGTCCGATACAGTCACGGCGAAAATGGTGAATCCAGAGGAAGAGACAAGACTCGGAAACACCAAAGGGAAGACAAAAGGATAAGGAAAGGAGTCGCCACCTAGTCTTTTAATGGAAAGACGAGGAAAACCAAGAAA
>JAMKQA010018953.1:0-17817 GCA_024699735.1 Posidonia australis
AGAGAGAGAGAGAGAGAGAGAGAGAAAGGGGGGCCTCACCTGTGTTTCCGCCGCCGTCTCCGTTGGCGGTCGCCATGAGGAGAACGCCGACGAGGAGGAAGAGGAGAACAACCGTGTAAGATGACGATGCAGACGATGAATCGACGTTCCTTCTTTGTTTGGTACGTGCTGGGTTATTTACAGTTTCTTGGTGCCTGTTTCCGATATTAGCTTACCATAGTACACTAATGTCTCTAACAGATAGGTTTTTTTTATTTTTTTTTAAAGTTTTGTTTGAACCAGATATTTTCCCACATAGAAAGAGGGTGCAAGTGCAACCTTCCAACTTCTCAACCTTTGGAGTGGTTAATATATGATATCTTTTGTCTCCAACCAATATAATGATGCATGGATTTATTTATTTTTTAAATTATTTAAATATAGAAGAAGGCCTTCAACAATTGTGAGTTTAGCAGAAGTTGTCTGTGCAAAAACCTGTATTGACTGATGGGAAAGTGAATGGAATCCTTGACCCATTGGATCATATAATATTGGCAGCATATAATTGTTGCCCTGGTCCTGTGGTCCATGCTCTCCAGTGAATGATGTATACATATTCTTTTTGGTTTTGTATGTATCTCAGCCAGCAGCAGCCGGCTATGAAGACTAGACAGGAAACAAGAAACCAGAGATGCACCTCCACATCATTCCAAAAACCAGCAGCTCCTGAGATAATCACTAGATGTTCTCATGGTAGTCGATGTGATGATGATTCTCATGGATCTCTGAACACACATACTCTGTCAGAGACTTAGGAATAAATACTATCGATTCTTCAAATTAATAGAAAAAATATAATATTAAATCACATAATAAATTTATAGGAAGCAGATTGCATTTTTATGCTCACTACATTGCAAGTCAACGTATTCGAATCTTCCTAACTTGCAGCAAATTATGTTAAATCGTTAATTCTAAAACACATGAATTCAATTTTGCACTGGGAGTTCTTTCTCTTTTTTCTATGGATTTCGATCTTTTAAACATAGACTTATTTCGACTTTATTTAATGATAATGTGTATATATATATTTTTATTTTTTTTATTTTATTTTATTTTTTTCCATACCATTTACAAGAACTTATGCCTAGCATTATATGATGTATTGAAGTTGTTCAAAAGCGACACAGAGAATTTATCTTTTTGAAAGAATGAACACATTTTTCAACCTGAATCCAATTAGTTTCCAACCATTGTAAGTATATGCAAGATTGGTCCAAGACTTTGCAATTTTTCTTGTGAGCTTAAGAAGAAGTTTAGGTCTCAATGGAAGAGGAAAAGGTTACTACGATAATGCTATTAGACGATGATAATAACATCCTTATCATCACCTTCAAATCATCCTTACATTATGAAATAAATGTTTTGAAATAATGCACTTAAGACATATTACCAGGTATTCTCAAAATACTCCTTATCTTTTCCAATATGCCCTTATGTTTCTAAAAGATTGGCTTGGTTATTTCAAATTCCTTAGTTACTTTTCAACAATGTTTTGAAACGATATACTTAAAATACATTACCAAGTATTTTCGAAATACCCTTATCTTTTCCAACGTATTCTTATCATCCAAAAAGGTAACTTAGTCATTTCAAACCTCTTAGTTATTTTTCAACCATGCTTAGATTTTGAATTGACATTAAAGAGATATAAAATAAATGTGAAATAGAGAGGTGTTTAAAATATTTTTTAAAAGGAATGGATCGATTTGTAATAAAGAGAAAATAGAAAGGTTTATATATAAATTACTCTATCCAAATTACCAACTCTCAATATTACCAATTTTCTTTTCTCTCTGTAAACTCTTTTTCTTTTTCGTCGTACTTTATTCATACCGTTATGCTAAACTCAATAGAAAGATAGAAATATTAGACTTCCCAAATAAAGTGGTTTATTGCTATGATTACGTAGACCAAATGTATATTACATAGATCACTTATCATTTAATAAACTTTGATAAACTAATATTGAATTAATCTTTTTAACCTATGTTTAGGGAAGAATGAATTGTGAGTCATGTATATAATCTTGGATCTATCATATATTATTTGATTTATTTGGTTCTATGTTTTTTTTATTCCTTACTTGATATTCTATGATACATTGCATATAATATATGCTTGTTAGGATAAAAATCATTTAATCAAATATTGAGATCTAAAACAAGAGATAGAATAGATTTGATCATGCATTCTCAATTTCACATAAATGAATTCGAAATCTTAAGTTTTAATTAATTTGATTGCATTCTGATAATCTCATTCTAGCCTTTAAACATCAACTCTTCTAAACTCTCTCAATAATTGATAATTAATCTTTGCTTTTAAAACTTTTTTTCTGTGAGATCGACTCGTACTTACCGACATGCTACCTTGTATACTGTATACTTGTAGTAAATAAAACGTACACATCGATGTAGCATATAAATCATCTAAAATATGTCTTAAAATTATAGTTGAAAGATAGTCCAATATACTTATTCAACTTTTACAAGAAACTAATAAGCATTTTAACATGTATATTCATGTCTTTCATCATTATGTTTAATTTTTTACATAATTGTTTGCTAAATGAGTTTTTTTGTCGATGTAGCATATTATTTCAAGCCATAGTTCTAATACAGTTATCAATTCAGTAGTTGTATTGATTTATTAGCATCTATTAAAAGTATGATAAAAAAATTAAAGCTTAATGTCAATATCTAAGTACAAACTCTCAAAGAAATAAAGTACTTTAGAAACGAACTTCTATTATTTGGAGGACCTCATACGATACGTTCTCGTGACACAATTACCCTAAGTGATGTTTTTACTATCATTTCTTTTATTTCATAATATTACTTTATAATATAGCTAATACCTAAATATCATATTTCAAGTAAAAGGTGAATGTTAAATGGAACGAATGCTCCAAATCTAAGAAATATTACTATAAAGGTTTTATCTCAAACAACTACAGTGTCTGGTTGTAAATAAAATTATAGCACATTCAACCTTATTCATGCAAAGAAAAAAAACAGATTGGGAACTGCAAGGCTAAATGACTTAGTATTTATGCACTACAATATGTAATTGAGAATAAAATATATCAGAGAGGGAGAAGATAAAGACTATATAAACTCACTAGATCTTACATATATTTATAATGAGGACGAAGAAGATGATCTCATACTTCAGTAGTTGCAAGAAAATGAAGAACCAGTTCTAGATAAAGATTCATGTTCTAGAATTACTAATGGAATGAACATCAATGTAGAGAAATATATGAGTTCATCAGAACACTCTGGTAGAAATACTCCAAGCTTTGAGAGTGACAGTGACACAGATGATGATGGCACAAAACCACTAAACAACGATGATGATAGCATTAAAGATGCAACCCCACCAATAATAGAAAACTTACAAGAAAGAGAGAGACTTAAACATCATTTAGCCCATTTAGAGGGGAGGCCGCCTTTACAATGCTACACAAGACGATGAACATGGAGCTTGACTAGAAATTCATTGTCGACGAAAAGATCATCGTTGTCAACAACTAAATGACTCTTAAAGTAGTCATATAAGAGGATCTTTATTAGACTCACTTGACTTTTTGAGTATTCATGATCCCAGATATCCTTATGATAATAGCTCTTATGGTGGTGATTTTATTAGACAAATAGACTATAATACTGAATGTAACTTGACAAGAATCACATTTTCTTATGCACAAAGCGAGCAAACTGAATGGAATATAAGTTCGTTCTTTCATTATGCACCTCTTCCAACACAATATGAAGAGCAACTATCTGAACGTCCTTCAAGTCATTATTACATCCTTCGACAGTCTCAAAAAATTTCACAATCATTATTTATTCTACAATATCCATTAATGGTATTCCTATTACAGTTGTCAGCTACATAGTACCACTATTACATTACTGAATACCAAATATATTACAATCATATGTCTTATAACAGCTACATGATATGAAAAAAGTCCCAAATTCGATAACAAATTCATCATGTACACAATATGCCTGAATAACAAGAAGAAGATTTTAATCAACTAAGACATTATTTATGGTATTAAGCATATCTGAGGTAACTTTTATGAGTACTTTTGTTTTTAAACATTTATTAAGCATTTTAACGTATTATTTATACTTGAATATATTTATATTCAGTTCATCCACTGTATTTTAATGTGATACATGTTAAGAAAGTTGATCTAAGTAGTCTAAAATATAGATTATTGCTTACTTTAACTTATCTTAGAATTTCAAATCAAAATTCAAAGTTTTTTTGACAATTTTCATGGACTTCTATAAATTTATCACGTTTCTATCGACATTTCCACCAATATTCAACATGTTTCTTATTCGATACAAAACTGACGTTTAGTTCTATGATCATAAATAAGAGTTCCTCCCAAATAAAAGAAATATAATAAAACATGGGATAAAGAGACTCACCAAAGAGGAGAAAGATAATGAAAGGTTAAAAGGAAGGTTCCACTAATAGGTTAAATCTAGCAATTCTAGTTATTACTTCATCAATTGCACTCTCTTTGATGTCCACTCCTGCCATCTCTAGTCTTCCCACTGCCTCTACTAATGATCTCCTGAACCCAAGAAGCGACTCAATGAGTTGAAGTGTTGGATTAATATTTGATTAATCATGTTTTTTGTGTGGACTTATATACTGTGATGATCTGTTTGTTTGGACAGTTTGATTATTTGAACCATCTTGTATTTTGAAATTCCAATATCTCTGTGGACTTAATTTTTGTGACACTTAGTGGTAGTTTCATCAAGTGATTATAATACTATCTTTTATTGTTTGTAAAAAAAAAAAAAAAAAAACTAATAGGACCAATTGTTGCATTTATAGCTATCGCTGAACAAATAAATATACTACAATGTCTACGCTATTGTCGATGCCCTAGGTTATTTGACGGTGGAGCAAAAACGTAGACCAACTCATTGAACCAACAGCTTACCCAAACTCCACCCGTAGGCCACGTGGGTTGAAGAAATATAGACAAACCCAATCCAATCACAGGTTGGGTTGGATTCGTGTTGGCCCAACCCAATTACTGCTTAGGTTAGTTCTGAGTTGGATTCGCCAGTATAAATATAAATTTAATAATTTATTGTAACTTTCATATATATATATCCATATGTAAATAAATAAAGCAACACATTCCATAGCCAACTTAATATTTTTCTCTGAAATTAATAAAGAGCACGACAACGGGGCAAAACTTGTACCACCATCATAGAAACTTCGGGTCACGTTTGAACACAAACTTGAACCCAGCAAACACATACTCCAATCCAACCACGCACCAAACATTTTTTTACTCCTAATGGAGAACAACTATGATGGTTCCGATAAGTTTCCAATTAAAACCCATAGACCAGATTAATTTATCAGGGCTCAAGAGATGTTTTGACTTTTGAGAGGGAATTCAAATGCAACGAGAAGGTAAAAAAAGAGAGTACAGTTTGGCTCTTGGGAGTACCCAAAATATGATACCCACATTACAATCTAAGCTAATGTAAATTTAATTGCAGAGGCTTCTCAGTTGTCACAGATATCTATTGGGCCTTACTATTCCTGATCATTTTTATTGTTAATAATTAATTCTCCTGCTGTCATCACCATTACCAGGAATCAGGATTCAATGGTAACTTTTTCACATTCAAAAACATAATAGGGTTGTCTTTCGGTAAAGCCTAGAGCCATCAATTCGGTAGTAACAAAGAACACTCCCGGATGGAGTTTTAAGTTACTAGAAACTTCATTGATTTCTCGAAGACGGTATAAATAATGGAGCTACTAGATATTTGAAAGGATAGACATAACCGATGGCAATTTGGGATTTCAACACATAGGAAGAGTATGCTACTTACAATCCGAAGAAATAGATTTGCCAACAAGCTGGTAAAAATTACAGCTGATAATTTAATGCATGAGCATAGATGATGATCTACCTTGAACTCAATGACCACGAGATGTCCAGAAATGGCCTACTGAAATTGCATCTGTCACGAGCCGAAAGCCTGGGGAACATGCATGGAACACTTGACAGTCAGTGATTCAGCAGATGCGGCGAGAACACTGTCTGCAACAATCATGATGCAGGCGGAAGAGTGTCCTCAAGATTTGCAGGCATGAGAACATTAAAACTATCAGCTGCTGTTGATACAAGCATCCCAGGGACCTGTTGATGCCAGTGCAGTTCCTTCAAGTCCTTTTGGCCCTGTTTATTAGTGGGAAGAAACAACTGAAGTCATTTTTCACGCTAACTCAATCTGCACGGTATAAATCAACATCCAAATCTAATGATATTTAATGAACGTAACTTCAAAAATGTATATTAAAAAAAACACAGACACTAGTATATAAAGATATGATAACTGCTGGCGATTTTCTCCATAAATGTATGTGTTATTAAAAACCTGGTGAACAAAGAGGAGTTGTGGAGGCAAATCCTCGGGAGCATTTGCTTGCTCCTTCAGCTTAACTTTGAACTCAGCCTCTTCCTCTTCGTCGCGTTCTAATGAAAGATCCCAGATTCTGATAATTGGTAAAATAAAAAACAATGATTTTCATTGAACACAAGATTTAAATGATTTAGTGGCATGGTGAACTCAACAAGTTTCTATTGCTATCTCATAGATCTGATTAATGTAAATGAGTTCTTACGTCAACTGATTATCTGCTGAGGATACTGCCAAGGTGGACGGCTCATGAGGACTCCATTCAATGGATGTGATGGGATGTTTATGATATTCAAAGTGAGCCACAAGTGAATCTCCCTGTCGCATTTGTGAGAAATAAATGAGTATCAAATAAGTAGAAGCTACTGATACAATCCAAGTACCCAAATCTAACTAGATCTATTGTTCCAACTATAAATGCAAAGCAGCAAATGATCTCTTGGATATATGGCATGGTTAAGACTTAAGATTAATTAATACATCAACCTCTAAGAACCTCAAAATTTTGATTCATACTAGGACTTTCTCAAGTCAAACTACAAACTTCTTTGTATTTCTTTTATTTCATAGCCTCCTTTATTCACTTCTTTTCTCTCTTTGCTGAAGTTTCCTATTTCACTTGCAGATAATGTTGTAAATTAAAGGCATACAATGATTCTACAGAATGAATTGAATCAAGTAAAACAAATAAATATTAAGTACATATAATCCAATTCCTAATCCACAGGAATCAAACTTCAGCAATCTAAAATCCATATTTACGGACCAGACCTAGATCATGATGTTATCCTACTGACAGCCCTAAGGTCCCATTTAGGACCAATTACTCAGCAGGTGTTCTGCAAGGAAACACTTCCACACAGAAGCGGGAGTCATACAGCTTCTACAACACCTGTTTTGAAGCACTTTATAAAGTTATCTGGTAACCATTTGCATGGAAACTTCCCTAAGAAACTATTTGCGAGAAAACGCTTCTATTCAGAAGGAAGAAGTTCCAAATCCAAAGAAGTGCTTCACTATTAAAATTTATTTAAAAAGATCGACAACATTACCTTGATCAATCTAAGATCACGTATGGAGAATGTGCCATCATCACTTCCAGAAGCTATCATGCAACTAGCTAGCCTGTCAAATTTGAAAATGTAGAACAGGTAGTGTATTTACTTTCTATGAAACGAAAATAAAAAAAAACATATTCAAGAAATCATATGGAAGGCATGCCAAAAAAAAGTTCTGTTACTTGTTCCACGAGATAACATTGACATCAGCATTATGTGCTTTCACAGAAACTGCAGGGGATTTTCCCAGGCGAGTATCCCATATTGCAATATTCCCATCAGCTGAGCAAGAGGCAAAGACATCCGCTTCTGTTGGACTCCACTAAAAGACAAAGAAAGGTGGCAAAGTAATTCAACATAGAAACAACAATTAATAAAAATAACCTAATTAGTAATATGCATAAAAAAATGAGGACAGATGACTCAAATAAAAAATAAATTGCAAGTAAAATGCAGTTGAGAAACCTGAAGATCCTCAACACTCGCAGTATGTCCAGTAAATGGATTCACATCCACATTCCATGTTTCAGATGAAGGTTCCCACAGGTGAATACAACTATCACAATCACCATCAAAAAAAAGTGATCTAATGGTCACATTGTCATAAGAGTTTCCAAAAAGAAATAGCATTCATAAGTAACACCAGTACCAGAAATAAGCCTTCCGGGAACAACAGGACTCCAATCTATTGCGTAGCCCTCATTTTTATGCCCAGAAAACTTAATTATTGGGGAGTGATGATGAACACTATTGTGTCCCCTGCTTGTGTCTGTTTCAGACTCAGCTAATGCATTCAAAAATGAATTAAAGTCCCAGACCTGTATAGAATGGCAAGAAAAGAAGCTTACTCGGAAACAGTCTTATGGTAACGTAATCAAATTGATCAGAAACGAAAAGATACATTAGAAAGACAACCATAACTGAGAACCAGTGCGTCACCAAGCTGAATAATTCAAGACATCATAGCCCATAGCAAAGGGAACATGTTTTCCAGTACACTAGATCTACATAGATTTACACCACAATCCTTATTCTATGGACCTGACAGGTAAGGGCAAAACAAAGGCTAGGGCCATTCTAAAGTAGAACGAGCCAGCAAAAGCTGGCCCACTAAGCCACTAACTAACAGCCTTTCCCACAAGTTCATACATGTGCCTGGTAGCAAAGGTTAAAAGAATTGGAATGATAAACTCACGTGTAAGTTTTCCTCATAAAATATCCTAATGTACAAGGAAATTTACATGCAAAGCCATAACAAGTGTGCGTGGAGAATATCAACAACAGAGAACTATAACAGAAATGAGTCGTGACAGAAGAAGGCCATAAGCAAAAGGGGAAAAAACATAAAAGAGCCAAGCTAGTTTTAGTCCTCATCGATTTTCTTTCCTTTACAGGTCCTGTCAAAGTTTGAGACAAATTAAAAGAATATTTCCTTAATTTTTTGATAATTGTTGCCTGCAAATGCTGAAATTTCATTTCTATGACATATATGATGTAAGGTATAGAAACAATAACCATATGATAAAGCTTATTTAATGAACAAGAGGCAAAAACAGCTCAACCTGAACACAGCCAGTATCAGCCCATGTGGCACATATATGAGGCTTTTGGCCCATTGCACGTGTCCGGTTGACGCATCCTTGATGAGCCACCTTGTGAAGCTATTTACCAAGGTTAGAGAAAAGGTACTATATTAGTAACTTGGCGATCTAATTCCCAAAGGATAAACAAATGCAGAACTACAAGAAAAGATAACTCATACCTGTAAAACAGGCAGTGTAGGCTCATCAGGTGCAGCATCAGCTTCTTCATCACTGCTGCTGCTGCTGTCACTTTCCATATCGGTGTCATTTGCAACAGATGAAGGCACCAGCTTTCGTCTTTTTCCAGAGATATTAGATAATTTGAAAATTCCAATGTAATTCAAGGAAGCCTGGTCAGCCTGGAAGAAAAGATTAGAGGAATTATTTAGTATGCTTAAGAATTTTGTAATTTCACAATGAATAAGGAAGCTTGATCAGCAGAGGCAACAAACCCGATCTAAAGATTAAGGGAATCGTTCACATTCTCATGATTTCAATGATTGAATTTGTACATGTATAAATGCTTATCTTATTGGGATTTTTCACATACCCTGCTGGTTATATGATGGTATTCCTTGGAGCATATAGAATGAGATTTTGTTAGACTGTGTGCAGTTGGTAAAAAAGGATCCATTTTTTAACAAAAACTGACTAATCCTAAAAAAAAAGATCCATTTTTCACTAAACAGGTGCTGAATGAAAAAAATGGTCGAAATTAGAAAAGTAAATAAACCATGCGTATGGCATGCATACAATCGACAACATTCATCAAATTATGTAAATATATGCAAGTGTCAGTCAGCCATGTGTGGTTTAGTTCAAGAACATGAGTAAATAACTAAATAAGTGACAAGCATATGTAAAAAACCAAGTGCCTAGATATAAGGTTATGCCAACAAGTTAACATCAGACTATCAAATCAACAAAAACATAGAAAGTAATGGATTAATAAAGTCCAAACTCTAAAAAAAAATATAAATTAAATAGTATTGTTTTTATTTTTCATCCTAGTTATATGGGCAACACGGGCCTAAGTGGCCATGTAGCTGGCCATTACTCCCACAAAATGTTATCTTAATTTGTGTCACAGCAGATAATCTACAAGTTATACCCAACATCCTTCAAAAAAAAAAATGGAGAAATCTCAGATGAGTAAGCAATGTACCTGAGTGCCGGCGACACCATAGATGGTATGTGGGAAGTCTGTTCTAACTAATCCCAACGAATCACGGATGATGTCAAAGCTACATGAACATAATTTACGAGGTAGCAGAAATATCCCAACGAATCATGGTCAATTCTCCCACTTTATGGTTGAGCTTAGTACAGTAGAAATATACAAAGTTTTCCAAAAGAGATCTACCTTAAGCAGGGCCAACCAATATTGAAGGCCCGTAGGTAATTATATGCCGATGGATCGAACTGCAGCTCTTCTCCCTCCTCTAGTGTGTCCACACCTGGTTGCCATACCTGGAAGAACATAGAAACATTGATTTTTATTTTTTTTTTATCGTTCAATACAACAAAAAAAAACAATTTAGATTCTCTTGTACTTTAGAAGAAAAAAAACATCCTGTTTATTAAAATATTCTTCGTCCTAGCTTGAAATGCTCACCTTCGGTGGAGCAGATATGGCGGAAGAAGCAGACGAGCCTCCTCCCTTCTTCAAGCCCTGCGCGACCAAGTTCCAGTTTTTCCCGGCACATAGGAAAGGAAGCAGAAGATGATGATGATGATAAAGAAGAAGAAGAAGAAGAAGAAGAAATGGACCTTGCTCTTTTGCCTGCTCTTCTTTGTTTTCTTCGTACTGCGAACCATGGCTGCCGGTGTTGCTCGGTGATGGCGTGGGTTGAGAGAACAGGAAAGAGAGAGACGGCCGTGGAGGACGAATACGGTGGTGGAGCCGCCGATGGCGTGGCGGCGCCGGACGAGGAGGAAGGGCAGGGAATAGGAGTGAGTGGGTTCGAAATGAAGGGTTTAGGTTCTATAATCTTGATCTATTTTTTTTTGGAAACGTATAATCTTGATCTATCACACGAATCATAAAGAACAAAAGTCTGTAGATCTTGGATGCAGATTTTGCGGTCTGTTTGGATGTAAATTTTTGTCCAAGAAGTCAGATTGTAAAATTTTAATAGAAATTGATTTTTAAGATAATCTATAAAAGTTAGATTTTATCTTATTTATGAAAATTGTGTTTGACAAATAAAGGTTCCACAGTGATTAGATTCTAGTAATATTGATTTTACATATTTACCTTCCATTATCTACTGATTTCAAAAAAAATATTTACCTAACGATAAATATGTAAATAATAAGAGTATTTATATGTAATAATTTAAAAAATCAAGGTTACAAATGCAAATGTATATCTTATTTATTCGACTTCTTGTTAGAAATTTACTTTGACCAATTTTCTGGAAAACCATGTTTTTACACATAGTATCAAGATCTAAAAGTTATAGTTTCTGTGAAAAGTAGGCTCCTAATACCTCGTTTGGAACTACTTCTAGGATATTTGATAGTTTAACAGAAGCTAACTACTCAGAAACTATCTATAAATAATTCCAAACGGGATAAATAACATTCTTGTGGGTTAAACATTTATACTGTAATTGTGAATAAATTACTATTAAGTTTGTCCTCTTTTTTAATTAAATGTAAAGCCAATTAGACAGGGACTGTGTCCAAGTTCAAATTTCACAAAAAGGAAAAAAAAAAGAAATTATTGTTTACAAATAAAAACAACTATCCTGATGTAGTCGATCAAGGACAAGTGATCATGTTATCCCACTTTAGGTTTGAATCTCACAAACTATAAGAAGAAACTACTGTTTGCAAAAAAAAAAAGTTTTGTCCTTTTTTCCATCATTAATCTCACTAAGCTTGATTCACTGCTTTTTGGCCTCCTCATAGTCGCTCCTTGCTCTTCCCTCCTCGTTCCTCGATCCCTCCTCTCTCACCATTGAATCTTGAACATCGAAACTCTAACCTTAAAAGAGTGTCATGGACAACATCTACAAAAGAGGATATTAAATAAGGTTTTGTTTGGTGATAATGTATTTTTGACTTGGTATTTATTGTAATTATTGTAAATCATTAAGCTGATGTAGACACTTGAATCTATGTGTCATGTGATATGAACAAACTCATCTTTTTACCTCAAATTTTGTATCATATTTATCATGTTCATGTTGTTTGGTTCCGATTCTAACCACTATCAAGATTATTTCATAATCTCAAACATCATAATTTATTCCAAACAATGCCTTAGGATGGCCAGGAGTAGGGCTTGTTTGTGCATAAAATTTGATTGAAATCGATTCTTAGGTAAGGAGAATTCAAAGGAATTGAGTTTTCCTTGGTATTTGTGTATATTATTAACATAACGAGAAAGTGAACTTTAAATATTTAAGAAATTAAAAAGATATCATGTATGTTTCTAAATAAATAATTTCATAACATTATATTTGATCATAAATATTATAATTATTAAATAAATAAAATATAATACACCATTACTTGATGATAAATAAATAAGATATAGTATTGACATATACCATTACTAAAAATATTATAATTATTTGATAACAATGAATACTAAATTCATTATATATTATTAAAGAAATAAAATACAATATTACTTTAAAAAATACTAAAATAATTATATATTGTTAAATAAATAAAATAAATGTCATAATAAATGATTACATGACTTAGATGTTGCTAAATTTATTTTGTATTTATTAAACAAATGAAATAGTACATTGTCGTTATTCAATAATAAGATTTACTAAAGTGGTTTTATATTATTAAATAAATATTATAATATACCATTATTTGATAATAAATTTTATTTAATATTTATATATCTTAAATAAAATAAAAAAATATTATCATATATCAATATTTGATAGTCAAGTCTATTATAAACATTATAATCAGTATATATTCTTAAAATAAAAAAATAATAACATTTATCAATATTTGACAAATATTTCATACTAAAATATTTATATATCTTAAATAAAATATAATAAACTATTATCATATATTAATATTGATAATAAAGTCTATTATAATCATTATATATCCTTAAAATAATATAATATATCTATATTTGACAAATAATTATGTTGTCATACATAATTATTTGTTAATATATGATTTCAATATATATATATATATATATAAATATTATTATTCATAATTATTAGCAACTAATTATTACTAAAATTGTTATGTATCAACCAAAACATAAATTATATATTTATATGGAAATTACTAATTTATAATAAAGAAATCAATAAAAGTTAGCATTTTAATGCCTTAATTAAAGAATATGGTGAATTCCATCGAAATTTCAAGGATTAGGTAAAGAAATGAATTCCATAATATTTACACATACTTGGGAAGTAATGAAATTAAGTTTCTACCAAATCATTTCCTTTATTATGCATAAATTCCTTGATTTGAATAGTGAACAAAAAAATTGAATTCCCTTTAAAACAATTCTAATGCTTTTTTGATGCACAAACCTCTCATAAGCTAGAAATGAACTCCATCGAAATCATTCCCTTTTTTTTCAACTCCACTTTGTTCCTCCCAAATACATCACTTTTTGCCTCTCTACTTCAATAAAGTAGGGTTTTTTGGATCATTGTTTGAGAAGGAGTTTATAAAAGAGGTCTTAGAATCTATTGATGGTTAGATTTGTTTTATAATTTATTGTTTCAAATAATGAATCTTAGAGAGAATGAAGTACGATTACAATGACCCAATCCTATACAAGTTAGCGAAAAGCATAAACATCAGATTACTTGTGGGAGAAAGGGAGTATTACAAAGATAAGTGAAAATAACAATAACTACCAACAGTCTAATAACATTATTCTATGAAAAGAAAGGTCTTCAATAATCAATATCTAAGTTCAATATCAAGAAAAGATTAAAAGATACTTAATCTAGATAATTCTACTTTTAGTTTAATTCCATGTGTACAAATATACTTTAGGTCACTACCACACCAATAGTCAAGAAAGATACTCTACTCTCTATCAAAACCTTCAGTATAACAACATTACAACTGAGTTTGATAAAAACTTAGTATGCAACTTGCATATACATAGATAAAACATTAAGATTCAATACAAAACATCATAATAAACTATCTACATCACCATCATTATATTATGATTAAATACTTTTATCATTTAATAATTGATCAATAGCATCTATTAACTATAATGTAATTTATCATTTCTTACTTATCTCAATAAATAAAGTTCAATCACAAATACCTTGATAGTTTAATTGAACAACTAACTTGTTCGTAACAATGCATCACAATTGATTTGTTAATAATTGTTTATATCTTCATTTCATACATGTCGAATAATCCTTTACTAATTAAATATCATGTTTTACAATCACATCATTTGAAAATCTCATAGGCTACCCACTATTGGCGTATATGTAGTATGCCGATTGTTATATGACCCAACTTCATGCGCCATTAATTTTGATTTTAATTCTACCTTAATTAAACTCTTGTGAGGGCTTTATATAAGAACTTGTATCTTTACAATGGACGCTAGATCTGAGTCAGTGGACTAATCGTTGCCACATGGATTTCTCAAAAGAAAACCTGTACTAAACCTCATAAGGCTAGTGTTACTCCTTTAGGACCATTTCACTTGTAAAGTCAAACTTGTGCCAAGCTCAAGTCAATAAATTAAATTCTTACTTTATATTTAATTCATTATGTTATTGTTCACTTCTTACTCATGGACAACTTCTAGTATAATGCAGTATTATTTATAATAATTCTTGCTTAATCCAAGCAATTGTTACTATCAATTATGTCAACATTATTATCAATAATTTAGATTTTTTTTATTCTTAAAAAGAACTAATTTTAAATTTAAGGTTTATCATTCAAACATGTAAATCCCATCACATATGATATACATCAACTAAGAAACATGTATCAAGATTATTTATTAAAACGTACAAGATGATATTGTATAATAGATTAAATAAATGGTTGTAGGGTAAATATAATATGTGTATGATTCATGACCTATTCTTAGTTTCATCCTAGGTCCAATTATAACTTTATTTTTGTAGACATTGGTCATACAATTAAATTAATTTAGGAGCTTTTATGTAAAATTTTCCATATTCATGAGCACATCAATTCATTGTTGTGCTCTAATGGTTAACGAAATTGAAATAATACAATATTGATTTTAGTATACCAAGTTATTGCTTATGGAAAAAAGATAGGTACCATTAACTAAAGATTGTAAATAATAAATAATCTAATGGGTCTATAAATGATATTTTCCCCAACCCATCTTCAAGACTTCAAACTCTTGTCAGGAAGGAGATGGAATCTCCCTTGCCATCCAGCATAAGCAAGCAATATTTGCATATCCAAGCGACGAATCTGCCATATGTCTGTCGTATCGATGACATGAGTCATTCGGATCAAAGGGTTAAGATCAAAATAAATATTCATCGCTACAAGATGAACCATACAATACCTCCATCATTAAGAATCCATACTCCCATATTTATTTTTAAAACTCATGATGTGTTTATACAAGTGGTCATTACATACTTGTATTTGATATTAATAGAGCATATTATCTTCCTTAGTATTAATCAAGGTCGAGATCATTTTCCAATCAAACACCTACAATGTATCCTACATTTTCCGTCCCTTGTATACACATATATATACAAAAAATAATACCAAATTAATTGTAGGCATTTAATTATATACAATAATCACAATACAAATATTTATTATATGATTTATATAAATCTATAATATTTTGATCTAGGTATGTACACACATACCTCTATGGACAAATCCAAACACCGAGTCCGAAAAAGTCCCCAACAAACATTGATTCACCTTGTTGGATCTTCAAGCTCCTTCTTCTCCTTCTCCCTCTATAGGATTATGCAAGGTAAATAATGAAGTTCAATAAGAAATATCTATAACAAAAAAACATATCTCTCTTAATATAGTTAAAAACTAACTCCTCCCAATTAATACCATATTAAGGTTCTAATTAATTTGATTGCAAATGAAAACAATGTCAATCATGAATATTGCAATCTGCAATCTTAACAAAAAATTCATCCTTGAAATTTATAAGGATAAAGACTTACCAAATATTTTTGGATATATGTTGCACGTCTTCCTCAAGCTCCCAAGTTGTTTCTTCTATCTCATGATGTTGCCAACTAATTTTCACTATTAGAACAGATTTCCTTCGCAATTGGTGCTATATACGTTCCACAATCTCCATTGACTTTTCCTCGTAAGACAAATATTCAAGAATCTCTAGAATCTTAGTTTCTATAACATGAGATTCGTCAAGAATGTATTTTTGTAACATTGACACATAGAAGACATTGTGAATTTGCACATAGGAACTGGGCAAATCTAGCTTGTACGCTGTCTCATCGATCCATTCTTGAATTTTAAAAGGTCCCACAAGCCTTAGACTTAGTTTTCCTTTCCAACCAAATTTCATAATTCCCTTTGTTGGTGAGATCCTCAAAAATACTTCATCAACAATCTCAAAACTCAACTCTTGCTTTCTACCATCTGCATGATTCTTTTGTCTACTCTAAGCTGCAACCAATCTCTTCTTTATGAGATCAATCTTGTCGGTATACTACTACATAATTTCTAACCCAATTAATTGTCTCTCACCCATATCACTTCAACATAGAGGTAATCTACAAGGTCTTCTGTATAGAGTCTCGTATAATGTCATGCTGGTACTCGCATGATAACTATTGTTATAGGAGAATTCTTCCAATGACAAGTGCTCTTCTCAAGTACCTTTAAAGTTCAATGCACAAGCCCTAAGTATGTTTTCAAGTGTCTAGATGGTCCTCTTAGATTGTCCATCTGTCTGTGGATGAAAGGCAGTACTAAACTTCAATTGAGATCCCAATGCTTCTTGTAAGCTCTTCCAAAACTTTAAGGTGAAATAAGGATCTCTATCTGATATAATAGACACAAGTACTCAATGCAATCTTAAGATCTCTAAAACATAAAGCTTGGCCAAGTTCTTTAATGGTTGGGCAATCACTATTGGCAAGAAATGTATTAATTTAGTTCACCTATCAACTATCACCCATACTACATCATTTTTCTCTTAGCTCTTCGGTAATCTTTTAATAAAGTCCATCATTATATGTTCTCATTTCCATTCTAGAAGATCTAAAGGCTGTAACATCCCTACAAGTCTTTGGTGTTCAATATTTACTTGCTGATAAACCAAGCATCTAGTCACAAATGTGGCAATTTCTTTCTTCATTTCATTCCACTAAAAGTTTTGTTGAAGGTCCTTGTACATCTTGTTACTATTGGAATGAATACAATATTGAAAACTATGAGCCTCATCCAAGATCTCATTCTTCAATTCTAAATTAGCTGGTACCTACAATCTATTTCTGAAACAAAGTCCTCCATCAATAGTGTAACCATGCCGGCGAGGAGATTCCGCAAATGAATGCGAAATCGGACGGCAAAATCACGTCGAAAAAGCAAAATAAATGGAGTCGCCACCTAATCTATTATGGAAGACAAGGAAAACCATAACATGAAAAATCATGCAAA
>JAMKQA010018954.1:0-20401 GCA_024699735.1 Posidonia australis
CCACAAACGAACCTCACATGAAACCCTAGATATGGAGAGAAGAGGGAGGAGTTCTCTCTACACAGATGGAGACAAAATAGGGCTACATAATGCCAAAGTGGTTACATAATCTGTGCCTTAGCCTTCTTAAATACTAGGGCACCTAAATGGTCTAATGACCAAACTAACCCTGAAACAAAGACATAATTCAAGACATATTTACAACATGTAGTATAAGCATTACGAGTTCACGGTCATGCCTTTCGGCCTGACTAATGCACCAGCTGCGTTTATGGATCTGATGAACAGGATTTTCTGCCTTTTTCTGGACTAGTTTGTTGTGGTTTTTGTTGATGACGTGCTGGTCTACTCCCTTGATGTTGAGACTCAAGCCTTGTATTTGAGGGCGATTTTGGATACTTTGAGGCGTCACCAACTGTACGCCAAATTCTCCAAGTGTGAGTTCTGACTAAGTGAGGTTATATTCCTTGGCCATTTGATTTTTGGAGAAGGCATCAAAGTGGATCTAGCCATGGTCGAGGCGGTGAGTAGTTGAGAGCGACCCAGGACTGCGACGGAGATAAGGAGTTTCTTGAGTCTGACGGGCTATTATAGGAGGTTCATCAAGGATTTCTCCTCTGTAGTCGTGCCTTTGACAGAGTTGACTAGGAAGGGGATTTCGTTTTGTTGGGACCAAAATCGTAAGGCAAATTTTCAAGAGCTGATATCTTGTCTGGTTTCTACCTTTATGTTCACTCTACCTTCTAGAGGTGGTGGCTTCACTATGTATAGTGACACCAATGGTGTTGGGTTGGGGTGTGTTCTGATGCAGCATGGCAATGTCATCACATATGCTTCACGCTAGCTGAAGGATTATGAGAAGAATTACTCGACCCACGATTTAAAGATGGCTGTCGTAGTGGTCGCTCTCGAGCTTTGGCGACACTATTTGTATGGAGAGCAGTTTGAGGTCTTCACCGATCATTAGAGCTTGAAGTATATCTTCATGCAAAGGAACATCAATCTAACGCAGTGTCGGTGGGTGGAGTATCTGAAAGACTATGATTTCAGCCTGTCCTACCACCTTGGTAAGGCCAACGTGGTTGTCGATGCCTTGAGTCGGCGTATGCATGTGATGGTGAGCCTGATGGTCAAGGAGTGGACCATGTTGGAGGATCTGATGAGCTACAGGCCGAAGCAGCAATGTCGGGGGACGGTTGGTGCCTAGGTGGCCAACCTGCCTATTCGCCTTAAGCTGATAGAGTTTATTGTCATCTGTCAGCAACTAGATCTGTTTGTTTAGGCTGTGTTTAAGAAGCTAGAGGTTGAAGGGGAGCCTCATTTCTCTGTTGGGGCATATGGAGAGTTGAGATATGATATGCACTTGTATGTGCCCCAGCATGAGGAGGCCAGGCAGAGGTTGCTTGATGAAGCACATCGGTCTAGGTACACTATTCATCTTAGAAGTACAAAGATGTACTAATACCTAAAGTAGAACTTTTAGTGGCCTAGCATGAAGAGGGATGTTGCTGACCATGTGGCGAGGTGTACAACCTGCCAATTGGTCAAGGTAGAGCACCGGAGACCTAAAAGGACCTTGCAGTAATTGGATATTCCCGTGTGGAAGTGGGAGCACATCTCCATGGACTTCGTGACTAGTTTACCGCATACTTAGAGGAAGAACGACACATGTGGTGATCGTGGATCGACTAACCAAGTCTGCTCACTTCCTGGCCATTCGAGTGAAGCTTCCGATGCACCGTCTGGCGGAGCTGTATCTTTTCCAAGTGGTTTGGCTGCATGGTGTTCCAGTGTCCATAGTGTGAAACAGAGACGCGTGGTTTATCTCAAGGTTCTGGAGAACTCTACAGGAGACCTTCGACACAGTACTCAACTATAGTACGACATTTCATCCTCAATCCAATGGTCAAATCGAGTGGATTATCCAGACGTTGGAAGATGTGCTCAGAGCATGTGCCCTAGACATGCAAGTGAGTTGGGAGGACCATCTGCTATTGATTGAGTTCGCCTATAACAATAGTTAT
Source organism: Posidonia australis (assembly GCA_024699735.1). NCBI lineage: Eukaryota > Viridiplantae > Streptophyta > Magnoliopsida > Alismatales > Posidoniaceae > Posidonia > Posidonia australis. The sequence goes on from JAMKQA010018954.1 coordinate 2,025, forward strand.
CACTCAAGCATTAGGATGGTGCCGTACAAAGCTTTGTATGGCAGGCCATGCAGATCGCCAGTTTGCTAGAGCAAGGTGGGTGAGCGTTAGTTGATTGGTCCTGATCTTGTGTAGCTATATGCGGACAAGGTTGATTTGATCCGTAACTGGCTATTGGCTGCACAGAGTCGGTAGAAGAGTTATGCCGATAGGAGGTGGAGACCATTGGAATTTCTAATGGGAGACTATATGTTCCTGAAGGTGTCACCAACCAAGGGTGTCATGAGGTTTGGGAAGCATGGGAAGTTGAGTCCTCACTATATTGGCCCGTACGAGATCACCTAGAGGATCGGTGAGGTTGCTTATCGGTTGGATCTACCACCAGAGATGTCGTCTGTGCACGACGTGTTCCATGTCTTTATGTTGAGGAAGTGCCTGGCTGATGCATCTCATGTGATCCCAATTCAACTAGAGGGACTCCAGGAAGATCTATTCTTTGTAAAGGATGTCGTCCAGATTGTCGACCTCAAGGAATAGGTGCTGTGGAGTAAGGTGATTCTGTTGGTCTTGGTGTAGTGGTGACATCAAGGAGCCGAGGAGGCTACGTGGGAACGTGAGGAAGCCATCCTAGCCTAGTATCCATATCTTTTCGCCTACTAGTGATCTGGGGGGCGAAATCTTCTTTTAAGGTGATTAGGATGTAACACCCGTAAATTTATTTTTTAATTATTTATATTTTAATGAATTTATTCTTGCACGAGTGTTACTGTTCTTAGGCCTATTTGTGTGATTTTGTGATTTTAGGCTTGAACCTCGTGGGACGGCTTTTGGTTGTATGTTCTTATATGTGGTTGGCACTGTACATTGTGGCACTATGCTTGTAGGTCTGTGTGTAGGTCCGTGTGGGACCCGCGTTTGTGGACTGGTTGGTGCCACTGGTAGCTGGCGTGTGCTTGGAGCTGGTGGGTGAGGTTGGTGAGTTCATACGGAGTGCAAGTGGCTGGAGACACGAAGGTGTGCATGCGTCCAACTACTACGTGCGCATGGCTTATGAACTCGCTCACACAGCACTCCCCCATCGCTCTTCGTCCGTCTTCTTCTTCTTTCTTCTCTTCCTCCTCGGGCGCACACCTTTCCTCCCCCACCTCTCCTTCCCTTCCTCCTCACCCCTCTCCTTCTCCCACCCCCTTTTCTTCCCCACCCATCTCACCCATTCTCCGCTCCTCTATTTCCTGCGTCGGTGAGAGAGAGAGTGTGTGTGTGAGAGGCGGAGGTTCTTGTGGTGGCTGGAAATCTGTGTGGCGGGAGCTTTAGAGGTCAAGGAGGCTTCCATGGAGGTCATGGTCATCGGTGGTGGTCGGAGGCTGGCTGGATTGCACGTTGGGTCGTCGGAGGCCATTTTAGGTACGTACCTCCCATCTAATGAGTAGAAATCATGTAAATTGGTAGAATTGCCTATGATGCATGTAATCTAGGCTAAATTTAATGTTTCGGAATTTATTGTGGTACTTATGGGTATTTATGATGATTGTTGTGGTTTTGGGTCCTTTTGACCACTCGGTGCTTGCAAATTTATATCTTGTTGTGTAATGAATGGATTTCGAATCTATTTGGAGTAGACTTGAGGGTCTACCACATATGTTTTATTCGGAATTTTTGGTGCTTGTTTGGTCGGCCCACGCTTGATTCCCACTTCAGGCAATTTTTGGGTCCCCTACTACAAGCTGTCTGAATTCTAACAGAAAACTGGGGACGTGGGCCAATTGTGCGGGTCAGGTAGTGGTTCTGGCCCCTGGTCCAGGCTTTATTGGCATTTAGATGAAAATATCTGGGGCACCGACCAGATGTGTTGTCCACATGTGCGTGTTTGGTTGGGTATTTTTGGTGGTATTTCTTGGATTTTTGGAAAATGTATTTTGAATGCAGTGGTTTTCTGGATTGGTTTGTTTTACCCATTTGATATGAGATCATGGGCCATCAGTGGTGGTTTGGTAGGAAACCTGATGCACGATTTTGTTGAGGTCTTGAAAGAGTTTCCAAAGATATAAAATGGTTTTAAAAAATGATTTTCAAAAGAGATGTGTTGGTCCGTTTTGGAAAATGGTTTTCCTTGTTTTCTGTGTGCGGACTGAGACACCATGGGATCGTGTCGTGGGAACAAGGGAATGTGACGACATTCTTGGGTGGTCGGGTGCGTCTCCCTAGTTGAGGTCGGGGGCTGAGATACTTGAGCTTAAGGGTTGTTGGGTCTTGGAGGTATGAGACTCCTTGACTATCGTCTCAAAGTTAGGGTTGTGGTCCGCTGGTTGAGGTGTCTTATGACATAACAGAGATGTATGATACTCCTACTGTCACTGTGAGCATTGAGGCTTGGGTGTTGTTGGGTGTGGAGGTATGACACTCCCTCCTGAGCACCATGTGGAGGACACCATGAGGAGGCATACCTTGTGGTTGCCAGTGCTGGTGGGACATGTGCCTCATAACTGGTAGCGTCTTGAGAGACAAGACAACATTCTCAAAGAGGGATTAGCTTTATGAGGGTTTTCCAGGTGGAAGAATCACAAGACAATGATCGCCCCTACACAATAGGGGTGTACATGGGTCTGGGTTGACCCGAAAACCGAACCAACCCGACCCATATGGGTTGGGTTGGGTCAGGGTTTTTTTTATCATGGGTTGGGTATGGGTTAGAAAATCCCTAACCCGAACTTTCTGGGTTGGGTATGGGTTTCAATCATGGGTTACCCGACCCAACCCGATCTCGGGATATATATATATATAATATTAATTTTTTATATTTATATCAACATTTTATATAGATAATTTTTTTATATGTCATATATATACTGTAAGTCTGTAATAGTAATACTAATATACGCGACCGAACCCTAAGCAGTAAGCACTACTACGGCGCTGCCGCTACCCACTGCGGGCTACCGTCCCCCTTTGAGTTTTCTACCTTCCTCCTTCCACCTTTCGCCCTCCACTTTCACCTCTATCCCACGACGGCACGGCGGCACCGATCTATGCATCCAAGCCCTGCACGCCAAGTCGCTGTCACCCCTGTCCCACGACGACACGGCGGCACCGATCCACGCATCCAGGCCCTCCACGCCAAGTCGCCGTCACCCCTGTCCCACGACAGCACGGCGGCACCGATCCACGCATCGTAGCCCTCCATGCCAAGTCGCCTTCACCCCTATCCCATGACGGCATTACGGCACCAATCCACGCATCCAAGCCCTCCATGCCAAGTTGCCTTCACCTCTACCCCACGATAGCACGGTGGCACCGCTCCACGCCTCCAGGTCGAAGGGAATCGGTAAGTTTGCTCTCTCCTTGTTTCTTCTGGTTTCATTTTCTTTTGTTGTTGTAAAACGAAATGGTTCATTTTCTTCTGGTTTTGTGCTCAACACAGACGTGAGCATTGCTGAGAATCTGAGATGGTTTCATTTTCATGACGCTTGTTTTTTCTTATGTTTTCATGATGCTTGTTTTTTCTCAGGATTATTCATGATGTTTGTTTCTTCTTCTATATTCATGATGCTCGTTTTCCTTAGGAAAATTTATGATGCCTATTTTTTCTTCAATTTCCATGATGCTCATTTTTTCTTAGGATAATTCACGATGCCTGGCTTTTCTTCTATTTTGATGATGCTTGTTTTTTCTCAGGACTGTGAATTGTGATGCCTTTTCATGTTGGGTGATTCAACTGAGATTGAGGAAGGATTGTTTTTAACCACCAACAAGGCTCCACACCACAAGTGCACAACGACATCCTCTGTAAATTCAATTTCTCCTGTAACCAAGGTTTGTTTTTAACCTTTTTTATCTCATTAAGTGGTGATGGATATTTGCCAACTTGTGTTCATTGTTCAACTATTCATGGTGTTATTACTTTATTGTCTTTTCTAGATGTCAACTTCAGAAGAAATACATGCTCATGATCCTATGTCTGTTAATACTCCTACTCCTATACCTGTTAGTGGCAATGAAGTTGAAGTATGTGAAACTAGTAAAAAAAACTTCTAAGTCAAAGTCATTTGTTTAGAGTCACTTTACAAAGATCACGGAGAATGGAGTAGAGAAGAGAGCTAAGTGCAACTACTGTAATGCTAGCTATTCTTCTGTAACTTCCAATGGATCTAGTACTTTATGGAAGCACCTAGAAAAATGCCCAAAAAATCCTGAGAATAAAGAAAGGAAAAGATAGAAGTTGCTAGTAATGAATCCTTCAACATCAAGTCAAGGAGGGGAGGCTCGAGAGCAAATTCTTGCATCATGGAAGTTTGATCAAGATGCATGTAGGCATGCCTTAGCTAAGATGGTCATTGTTGATGAACTTCCATTCAAATTTGTATAGCATGAAGGATTTTAGAATTTCATGAGTGTGGCACAACCTAAATTTAAATGCATGTCACGTAACACTGTCACGAGAGATGTGTTGAAGATATATGGCATTGAGAAGAAAAATTTAAAAGAGTTTTTTGCAAATACAAAACAAAGTGTTTGCCTCACTACTGATTGTTGGACATCCATTCAAAATGTTTCCTATTTATGTCTAACTTCCCACATTATTGATCATAATTGGACTTTGCAAAAGAGAATTTTGAATTTTTGTGTAATTCCTAGTCACAAAGGGAGAGAAATTGGCAAAGTCATTGAACTATGTCTCCTTGATTGGGGTATAGAAAATGTTTGCACCATCACAGTTGATAATGCAACATCTAATGATGTCACAATAGATTACCTCAAGAAAATGATGAGTAAAAAAGGGGTTCTTCGTTTTGATGGTCAATTTCTTCATATGAGATGCTGTGCTCATATTTTAAACTTAATTGTAAAAGAAGGAATTGAGGAGATTAAGGAGTCCATCTCTAGGATTCGTGTTGCAATAAAATATACAAGAAGTTCACCTGGAAGAGCACAAAAATTTAAGGCATGTGTTGAGTAGGAGAGAATTTCAACAAAATCAGCATTATGTCTTGATGTTTCAACAAGGTGGAATTCTACTTATCTAATGTTGGATACTGTCTTGAAGTACCAGAAAGCATTCAAAAGAATGGAGGAACAAGAACCTCAATATGTGAGTGATCTTAAATCTAAAATTCCAACTGAGATTGATTGGGAGAATGCACGTGTCTTAACCAAAATTTTGAAGTGTTTCTATGATGCTACTAGAAGACTTTCAGGTTCATTGTATGTTACTGCTAATATATATTTTCATGAAGTGCATAGGATTGAGAACACATTGTCTGAATGGTACAATAGTTCTGATGTTCGTTTATGTTTAATGGCTTTCAAAATGAAAGAAAAATTTCTCAAGTATTGGGAAAGCAGCATGAAGGTAAACAAGCTTTTAATTATAGTAGTGATTTTAGATCCCCATTTCAAGCTAAGATACATCAAGTTCTGTTATTCTAAGGTTTATGAATCAGAAAAGGTTAAAGAGATGGTAGATGATTTGATGTCGTTGATGAAGGTTGTATTTGGATATTATGAGAATTTAGCTTCATCCTCAACCTCACCTGGAATTTATGGTGAAAAACATGACCTGACACTTGAAAATGACTTTGAAAATATAGAAACTGTTGGTTATCTATCATCTGAATTTCAAAAACATTTGGAGGAGGAAGAGTACAAAGATAAAACTGAATTGGAAAATTACTTAGAAGAAAGTTGTGAAAGGGATGGTCCGCATTTTCAGATTTTAGACTGGTGGAAAGAGAATGGTTCTAAATATTGTGGAAAGAGTACAAAGATAAAGTACTTTCTCTTATTGAAAAAGATGTATTAGCCATTCCAGTTTCATCTGTGGCTTCAGAATTTGCATTTAGCACTGGGGGTCGTGTACTTGATCAATTTCGAAGTTCACTAATTCCAAGGATCGTGGAATGCTTGATATGTGCTCAAGACTGGTTAAAGGCATCTCTTGTTGAAGTTGAAGAGATAATGGAAGAACTTGAAGAACTTGAAATAGTTGGTTAGTGTACTTTTTATGTAATATTTTTATTTTACAAATATACTATTTTTTATTATTGAAAGCTCTAATTTATTCAAATTTTATAGCAATTGCTGAAGATCCTGAAATTATAGCAAAGCTTTCACAGGCTGTTTGAATCAAATGAGCTGAAGGTGTGTACTCTCATTAGTTATTCATAGATGTTGAAATCTTATTATTCATGTGTAAGTAATTTTGTTCTAGTATTCTTAATAAGCTAATCCCTCAGTATCCTATGTTACCCTTGTTTTCTAACAGATATCTGAAGTTGAACTCGTTGTTAATCCTGCAGCATCGGCCCATAACTTCAACTTGTTGATCTCCAAAAAACAACATTTGCAACCTTGTAGACTATCAATTTCTAAATTTCTATGATTTTTTTGTGGTTATTCTGTTATATATATCAACTATCAAGTTTGCTTCCATTCTTGTGGACTATGGTTATTTTGAATTATTGGCATTTCGTAGATGGAAAATTAGTTATTTTGATTCTTCAGATGTTGAAGACTGGCAAGTGTATGATTTTGTAGCCTTTTTTACCATGTGTGTCTTATTTAATCTAAACTTATTAATTATGACGATAATGCTTCAGAGATGAGTGCTATTGGTGAGCCACTGCCTTCTTTGATCCTTGCAAACAAGGCTTCCAGGGATGAGTTTTAGGATCTGAACCTACATTTTTTTTTTTTGTGAATTGGAAAAAATATTTGATTCTTTTGTTGTCTATTGTTTGCAGTTTGCGTGGATGGGAGTTTGCTGAGGTATTATTTGCAAAGGGATCAATGCAAACAGGTCCTCAGTTCACTCATTAAATTTGTATTCCTATTAGCCATCATGCAACATTCTTTTCCTATACAGTTTGCTAAGTGTTGTACAGGTTCCTATACTGTTTATCTACATGTACAGAGTTGTACAATTGTAACAACATCGCAACTCCAATGAAAAGAGAGAAATTTATTATCAGAAACGTATGGCACCTGGATGAGTAGCAGACCAGTAGCATATTTCATCTATGCTCCCAAAGTACTACTTGAAGAAGATGGGTTCCACTTGGGATCTAGGATTTACCGTTTCAATTTTCACATTTCTAGAGCAAGTTGTATTCTGAAGAAAAGGTAATTGAACGGAGTTTGTAAAATGTAATTCTTGAGTGCCCAGGAACCAGCATTGCAGATCCTTCTAGGATGAGAAACGTGAAAAATTCCTACTTATTTCCCAGCATGTGTGAGTCAGTAGATAAATAATCAGAAATACTCTATATGCACTGTTAACATGGCATACTTTCTTTTCTAATTGTAATGTATATGCTACTAGTAAAGCATGCATCTTTTTAATGTATATACTCTTTATCATGTAATTGATGTTATTGTTGTTGGTGAAAATTAAACTATAAATAGTTTCTTCCAATCTTGTGGAGTTGTGGTTATTGTTGTTGGTGAAAATTAAAATATAAATAGTTTCTTTCAATCTTGTGCAGTGGTTATTATTGTTGTGAATATTATGTAATTTCTGAAAATTATGTATACATGAATTAAAATGGTCTTTTAATTGAAAATCTATATTCTATATCTTTTTTTGTGTGTAGAATTTAAATTCTATAAAATCCGAGAACCGACCCGACTCAATCCGAAGTTTGTGGGTTTGGTTGGGTTGGGTCTGAATTAGGTATGGGTTGGGTATGGGTCTAATATTATCCAACCCGAACAATATAGGTTGGGTTGTGGGTTCACTCTTAATCCGATCCAATCCGATCCATGTACACCCCTACTACATAGGGTGGCTTTACCATGGTAGTGTAGTGTTCCTTGGTGGCTTCTTGTAGCCAGAGTTGGTTGCCTAACGTTGGGTTTCCCGATTCACTGTGTTTGATTTTGATTATGGAGAGCTTGTTTGTAGTTTTGGGCTATAAGAGATATTTGCTATTTTGGTCGGTATGGGTCGCATTAGTTGTGGTTTTCGGCCTTGTGGGCCTGGTTTGTGGGATTTTAGAGAAAATGATTTGTGAAATGATTTTTAAGGAAAATTAATTATAGTTTTATTTTCCGTCATTTTTGTGGAATGCATGATGGGTGACTTTTGTCACTCATGCTTTTCTTTGTGTTTTGAATTGCAGGTGTAGACATGCAGATGGGTTTTAGCATAGTGCATATAGTTCTAAGTCTCGTAGCTGCATACACAGGTTTTTGGTAGATGATATTTTTGTTTAGCTTTTAATTTCTTGCAATTTAATTTACTTTAAATTATTATGGAAAATTGGGGACGTAACAATGGACCAGTGGTGCTAATCAATGGACCAGTCTTTGTGGTTTTAAATTATTATGGAATATATTGTGATAATCAAGCAACAATTACTCTCATAAATAGTGGTGCTAATAATTCAAGAGGAAAGTACATTGAGATATATTATCACTACATTCGTGATATTATATAGAAAGAGGAAATTGAAGTGAGTTATATTCCCACTTCGAACATGATTACTGATCCAATGACAATAGGAATTCCATTAGAGAAATTTATCAAGCATGTTGGGTTGATGGGATTAAGGAGCTGTAATACTTGTAAATTCATTTTGTAATTATTTACATTTTAATGAATTTATTCTTGGATGGGTGTTACTATTCTGAACCTGTTTGTGTGATTTTTGTGACTTTGGGCTTAGACTTCGTGGATCGGCTTTTGATTGTATGTTCTTGTGCGTAGTTGGCATTGTGCATTGTGGCACTATACATGTGGGCCTGTGTGTGGGTCCATGTGGAGCATGCATTGTGGGCTGGTGGTTGGGCAGTGTTTCTGATGAGCTTGTGCAGGGTGTCGGTGGTTGGAACGCGTAGGTGAGCATGCGTCCAGCTTCTGCGTGCACAGGGTGTTATAAGCCGCTCGCGCCGCACTCCATCGCTCACCGTCAATCTCCTTCTTCTTCTTTATCCTCCTCCTCAGCGCACACCTTTCCTCCCCCACCTCTCCTTCCCTTCCTCCTCACTCCTCCTTTCCTGCACTCCCTTCTTTCCTTATCCATCTCTCCCACTCTTTCCCCCTATGTTCCGTGCGTCGGTGAGAGAGAGAGTGAGTGAGTGAGGCGGAGGCTTCTTGAGGCTCGGCGTTGGCATGGTAGGTGCTTCAGAGGTTGAGAAGGCTTCCATCGTGGTCGCGGTCGCCAATGGTGGTCGGAGGTTGGCCGAAGGGCGCGTTGGGTCGTTGGAGCTCATTTCAGGTATGTATCCCCAATTTAATGCGTAGAAATCATGTAAAATGGTAGAATTTCTTAGGATTCATGTAATCTACACTAAATTTATTGTTTTGAAATTTTTGGGAATTTATTGTGGAATTTATGGGTATTTTTGTAGTTGTTGAGTTTTGGGTCATTTTGACCCCTCTGTGCTTGCGAATTTATATGTTGCTATGTAAAAATGGATTTTAGTTTTGTTTATTGGGATTTGGAGTAGACTCAAGGGTCTACCATATATGTTTTATTAAAAATTTTTGGTGGTTGTTTGGTGAGTCCGCCCTTGGTTCGCACTTCGGGCGATTTTTGGGTGCCCTACTGCAGGCTGTCTGAATTTTGACAGAAAATTGGGGGGGGTGGGTCAATTGCATGTGCCATTTTGCCAAGGTTTTGAAAGAGTCTCCAAAGATATAAAATAGTTTTTAAAAGAAAATAGTTTTGGAAAATGATTTTCCTGGTTTTCTGTGTATAGGCTGAGACACTGTGGGACCGTATCGTCGGGACCAGGGAATGTGATGACATTCTTGAGTGGTCGTCGTTCAAGTGCAAGATCGGTGTAGAGGAGAGTGAGGCCTGGCTGGAGAAGGTGGTAAAGATGATAAAGAGCATGGTGTGCCCAGAGGAGCATTGGGTGCGGCTGGCGACTTATTTGCTAGATGGTGAGGAAGATAGGTGGTGGAAGTCTGTGAGGCGGCTGAAGTTCCAGGACTCAGTTGTTGTTAGTATCAAGTGGAAGAATTTCAAGGCGACCTTCTATGATAAGTATTTTCCCACTCATGTCAAGGAACAACTTCGCTGAGATTTCCGGAGTTTGGAGCAGGGTACGATGTTGGTGCTCGAGTATGAGACTAAGTTTGCCCGGTTGGAACATTTTGTTCCTGCCTATGAGTTTGAGGAGAAGCGGACGTAGAGGTTTCTAGATGGCTTGAACCCAGGACTATGGGTGAAGGTAATGGGTTGTCGGTGTCAGACTTTGGAGGACATGTTTGGGATGGCATATCGTCTCGAGACTGAGCATCAAAAGTATTTGGAGAGTCGTTCCAATGAGAAGAGTAAGTCTTCTTTTACCTCCCAGTTCTCTTCCTCTAGTCCTACAAGTACCAATAGTTCAAGTAGCCTTGAAAAGAAGCAGAAAGGGTGGTCCAATGTTTCCTTTGTAGGTCAGTGGAGTTTTGCTGAAAGTAGTAGAGTTCCCATCAGTCAGACGTGGTGTAGTGCTTCTGGTGGGAACCAGTGCTTCAACTGTGATTAGGTGGGCCACATTACTGCATTTTGTTCTCATCCTCGGCAATCCCTAGCCTCGATGGTGTGGTATAATTGCTGGAAGACAGGACATGTTCAAAGATCTTGTTTAGAACCGCCTAAGAAGGCAAGAAGCGCACTGCAGAAGTTGATTAGGTGACCGGTGTTTACCATTACAGCACCAGGCATAGGGACTTCGGGAGATGTAGTTGAGGGTAAAAAATGATTAGTTAGTTTTGTAACCCTCTATGATTATTGCAATATCCTTTAACATGGACATCTGCCTGATTATATGGATGTGGTGTTGTTTTGCTTGGCCATCAAGTTCTTTTATTGTAGCTGGCCGAACCGGATAGCCAAAGTATTGTTTGACTTAGGGAGCTCTTTCTCCTTTGTCTTTGAGTCGTTCGTGGCAGAGTTGGGAGAGAGACTAACTAGACTGGCCTTTCATCTCAGCGTGGTAACGCTGCTGGGGGAGCACAGTTTGGCATGAAGGTATCTCCCCTGATGTAGAGACTCACACCTTTCATCTGAGGACAGTTTTGGATACTCTGAGGCATCATCAGCTGTATGCCAAATTCTCCAAGTGTGAGTTCTAGTTAAATGAGGTTATGTTCCTTAGCCATTTGATTTCTGGAGAAGGCATCAGAGTGGATCTAACCAAGGTCGAGATGGTGAGCAGTTGGGAGCGACCCAGGACTGTGATGGAGATCAAGAGTTCTTGGGTCTGGTGGACTATTATAGGAGGTTCATCAGGGATTTCTCCTCCATAGCTGCGCCTTTAACAAAGTTGACCAGGAAGGGGGTTCCATTTTGCTGGGACCAGAATTGTGAGCCGAGTTTCTAAGAGCTGAAGTCTCATATGGTTTCTACTCCTGTGTTGACTCTGCATTCTGGAAGTGGTGGCTTCACTGTGTATAGTGACGCTAGTGGTGTGGGGTTAGGATGTGTTTTGATGCAGCATGGCAATGTCATTGCATATGCTTCACGCCAGCTAAAGGAGCATGAGAATAACTATCCGACCCACGATTTGGAGATGGTTGTTAAAGTGTTCGCTTTCAAGCTTTGGAGACACTATCTCTTTGGAGAGCAGTTTGAGGTCTTCACCGATCATCAAAGCTTGAAGTATATCTTCACACAGAGGGACCTCAACCTGAGGCAGCGTGTTTGGGTGGAGTATTTGAAGGACTATGATTTCAACCTATCCTACCACCTTAGTAAGGCCAACGTGGTAGCCAATGCCTTGAGTCGGCGTGCTCATGTGTTAGCAAGCCTGATGGTCATGAAGTTGACCATGCTGGAGGATCTAGTGAGCTACAGGTCAAAGCAGCAAGCTCGAGGGATGGTTGGCTCCTAGGTGGCTAACCTGTCTGTTTGGCCTAAGCTGATAGAGTTTATTGTCGCCTGCTAACAGTTGGATCCATTTGTTCAGCCTGTGTTTGAGAAGCTGGAGGCTAGTAGAGAGCTTCATTTCTCTGTTGGGGCATATGAAGAGCTGAGCTATGATATGCGCCTGTACGTGCCCTAGCATGAGGAGGCCAGACAAGGATTGCTCCATGAAGCGCATCGATCTAGGTACACTATCCACCCTAGGAGTACAAAGATGTACCGAGGCCTGAAGCGGAACTTTTGATGGCTTGGCATGAAGAGGGATGTTGTTGACCATGTGCGAGGTGTACAACCTGCCAGCTAGTCCAGGCAGAGCACCAAAGACCAGGAGGGATCTTGCAGCCGTTGGATATTCCTATATGGAAATGGGATCACATATCTATACACTTCGTGACTGGTTTGCCACTTACTTAATGAAGAACAACACCGTGTGGGTGATCGTGGATCGACTAACCAAGTCTACTCACTTCCTGGCCATTCAGGTGAAGCTCTTGATGCACCATCTGGTAGAGTTGTTTGTTTCCGAGGTGGCTCAGCTGCATGGTGTTTCGATGTCCATCATGTCGGACAGAGACACGAGGTTCACCTCAAGGTTCTGGAGAACTCTGCAGGAGGCCATAGGCACCGTGCTCAACTATAGTGCAACATTTCATCCTCAGTCGGATGGTCAAACAGAGAGGACTATCCAAATGCTGGAGGATATGCTTAGAGCATGTGTCTTAGACTTTCAAGGGAGTTGAGAGGACCATCTATCATTGATTGAGTTCGCCTACAATAATAGTTATCACTCGAGCATCGAGATGGTGCCATACGAAGCTTTGTACGGTAGGCCATACTGATCGTCGGTTTGCTGGAGCGAGGTGGGCGAGCGTCAGTTGGTTGATCCTGAGCTTGTGCAGCAGTATGCGGACAAGGTTGATTTGATCCGTAGCAGGCTGTTGGCTACACAAATTTGGCAGAAGAGCTATGCCAACAAGAATCAGAGACCGTTGGAATTTTTGGTGAGAGACTACGTGTTCCTAAAGTGTTACCAACCAAAGGTGTCATGAGGTTCGAGAAGTGTTGGAAGCTGAGTCCTCACTATATTGGTCCATACCAAATCACCTAGAGGATCAGTGAGGTTGCCTATCAGTTGGATCTACCACCAGAGATGTCTATGCACAATGTATTCCATGTCTCCATGCTGAGGAAGTGCCTGGCTAACGCATCTCATGTGATCCCAATTCAGCCAGAGGGGTTCCAGGAAGATCTGTTCTTTGTAGAGGATGCTGTCCAGATTGTCGACCGCAAGGAACAGGTGCTGCGAAATAAGGTGATTCCACTTATCTTGGTGCAGTGCCGACATCATGGAGATGAGGAGGCCACGTAGGAAGGTAAGGAAGCCATCCTAACCTAGCATCCTTATCTTTTCGCCTACTAGTAATTTCAAAGGCGAAATCTCCTTTTAAGGTGGTTAGGATGTAACACCTGTAAATTCATTTTGTAATTATTTACATTTTAATGAATTTATTCTTGGACGGGTGTTACTATTCTGAGGCCCGTTTGTGTGATTTTTGTGACTTTGGGCTTAGGCCTCGTGGACCGGCTTCTGATTGTATGTTCCTATGCGTGGTTGGCACTATGCATTGTGGCACTATGCTTATGGGCCCATGTGTGGGTCCGTGTGGGGTCTACGTTGTGGGCTAGTTGTTGTGGCTGGTGGTTGAGTGGTGTAGCCGGTGAGCTTGTGCTGGGGTCCCAGTGGCTGGAATGCGTAGGTGTGCATGCGTCCAACTACTACATGCATAGGGCTTTATAAGCTGCTCGTGTTGCACTCCGTTGCTTGCCGTCCGTCTCCTTCTTCTTCCTTCTCCTCCTCGGCACACACCTGTCCTCTCCCACCTCTCCTTCCCTTCCTCCTCACCCCTCTCCTTTCCCCCACCCTTTTCTTTCCCCACCCATCTCTCCTGTTCTTTCCCCCTCTATTTCGTGCATTGGCGAGAGAGAGAGAGAGATAGTGAGTGAAACAGAGGCTCCGTGAGGCTCGACGTTGGCGTGGCGGGTGCTCTAGAGGTCGAGAAGGCTTCCGTGGAGGTCGTGGTTGCTGATGGTGGCCGGAGGTTGTCCAAAAGGCACATTGGGTCGCCAGAGCTCATTTCAGGTATGTATCCCCAATTTAATGGGTAGAAATCATGTAAAATGGTAGAATTGCCTAGGATGCATGTAATCTAGGCATAATTTATTGATTCAAAATTTTTGGGAATTTATTGTGGAATTTATGGGTATTTATAGTGGTTGTTGAGTTTTGGGTCCTTTTCACCTCTCTATGCTTGCAAATTTTTATCTTGCTGTGTAATGAATGGATTTCAATTTTGTTTGTTTGGATCTGAAGTAGACTCGAGGTTCTACCACATATGTTTTATTTGAAATTTTTGATAGTTGTTTGTTAGGTCCGCCCTTGGTTCTCACTTCTTGCATTGTTTGGGTGCCCTATTGCAGGCCGTTTGAATTCTGATAGAAAACTAGGGGCACGGGCCGATTGCTCGAGCCACATGAGCGGGTTTGGCAACAGCTCTGGCTCCTGGTCTAGGTTCAGTTAGCGTTCAAATGAAAGTGCCAAGGGCGCAGGCCAGACACGTGGTCCACATGTGCGGGTCTGGTAGGGAATTTTGCTGGTTTTTCCTAGATTTTTGGAAAATGTATTTTCAATGCAGTGGTTTCCCAGATTGTTTGTTTTGCCCATTTGAGATGGGGTCGTGGGCATCATTGGTGGTCTCATGGGACACCTGAAGTGCTGTTTTGCCATGGTTTTGAAAGAGTTTCGAAAGATATAAAATAGTTTTAGAAAATGGTTTTTAAAAGAAATGAGTTGGCCCATTTTGGAAAATGATTTTCCTTGTTTTCTGTGTATGGGCCGAGACATTGTGAGACCATGTCGTTAGGATCAAGGAATGTGATGACATTCTCGGGTGGTCGGGCGCGTCTCCTTGGTTGAGGTTGGGAGCTGAGATACCTAAACCTGAGGGTCGTCGGGTCTTGGAGGTATGAGACTCTTTAACTGTCGTCTCGAGACTAGGATTGTGGTCTGCAGGTTAAGGTGTCTTGTGACATGACGGGGAGGTATGATACTCATGCTATCGTTGTGAGCACTGAGGCTCGAGTGTTGTTGGGTGTGGAGGTATGACACTCCCTCCTGAGCACTGTGTGGAGGATGTTGTGAGGAGACATACCCTGTGATGGCCAGTGTGGGTGGGACATGTGTCCCGTAGCTAGTAGCGTCTTGAGAGACAGGACAACCTTCTTAGTGAAGGGTTGGCTTTGTGAGGGTTTTCCAGAAGGGAGAATCATGGGATGGTGAAATCTCTTGCACAGGGTGGCCGTCATCGTGGCAGTGCAGACACCGTTGGTCTCGATTTGGTGGACTGCTTGTGGCTAATGTTGGTTGCCTACCACCGAGCTTTCCGAGTCACTGTGTGTGGTTTTGGCTATTAAGGGCTTCATTTGTGCTTTTGCGCTGGTAGAGCCCCATTTGCTGTGGTTTTTGGCGTTGTGGGCCTGGTTTGTGAGATTTTAGAAGGAATGATTGCAAAAAGAATTTAAAAGAAAATTAATATAGATTTGTTTTCCACCGTTTTCATGGGATGCGTGTTGAGTGACTTTTGTCACTCATGCTTTTTCTTCGTGGTTTGGGGTTGCAGGTGCAAACATACAGGCAGGTTTTAGCATAGCGCATATAGTTCGGAGTCTCGTGCCGCACATACAAGTTCTTTGTAGTTGATATTTCTGTTTAGCTTTTAAATTTCCAATAATTTAATTTTTTTTAAATTATTATGGGAAATTTGAGATGTGAAAATTTCCATGGATAATGGAGATGGAACACATTCTCACAAATAGTGGGAGTGGAAATTGAGGAAAAACTCATACTTTCCATGAATAATGGGAGTATATAGGAATTTATAGCTTGTTCTTCATGACCAAGTGGGAGATGTTAGGACGTGGTCAATGAAAACCACACTTAAAGAGGAACTTGGGAAAAATCTTTCGAAGAAGTTGGAGGCGGTTGAGGCAGAGGAGTTACGAGGAGAAATCAAGCCTCCTCTATAAAGAAATAACAAGGAGATACATCAAGTATTTACTGGAAAAATCTCGTAACACCAAAACCCCAATCCATAAGAAAACACAAAAGGAGGTGGGTTATTTTCAGGGAAAACAAGATTTCAGGGATTTCATAATTGGCAATCGGAAAAAGAAAAGAAGCAAATGAAATGCCCATAGTACTAACTTTCCAGATGTGCTAGCGACGTTATAGGCTTCTTGTTACAGAAAGGGCAACAAGTAACCTTGCCCACAGTTCCACCTTAAGTGGGTAGATATTTTCTAAGCAAAATCAAGCCATTTTCAGACCTCTCAACTATCATGAAGATGATAAAAATCAACGAGTTCTATGTAACACCCTTTAACCTAGTTAGCATACCACAATTCAATCACTTGGGGATACCTTCTCCGTTCGCTCCTTAGCGATACCCCATGAAAAATTTCAAGTAAATTCTTGACTTGCACATTTCCCCAGGATTTCTTCTAAACATGCTCTAGCATCTGATTTGATTTTGAACTTCTGAGACCTCATCTACAGTGATCATCTTTTGTGTGTTGATTTGTCATAAATTCATAAATCTTTGGTTCAAACTATTGTCACCAGTCCAAACATCACCAAAAGATGTTCCTATTGCACTCCATATTTGCACAAAGGTCTAGTTGAACAGTAGGTCTCCCAAAGGCCTAGTGTCTTCCCAGAAAGTACAGAACACTCTGGCAAATCACTTCCTACAAGCATAGTTCTAAAAATTGACATTTGTCAGCGATATTTCGTTAACATGTGTCGGTTTCCTATATTAAAGACACAATTTATGGGGGAACATCAGAAAATACCAGATTTAGGTTGACTGAGTCGTCTTGTGCTGACTAGGTCAGACCGACACCCCTTTTTTTTTAATGAAGTAACACATCGAGTTGACCCAACATGTTGCATTTGTACACGACATGGGTGAATTAGTTCATCTAGATCTAGATGTGAACTATTTTTGCACACTTCTCTACTTCATCCTTCCTCCTTCCTTCTTGGAATGTAAATCTGAGCTTGCTACGTGCCTCCTTTAAGATCTAGTTGCCTCTTTGCCCTTTGTCCCCTTGAACTTCAAGATCTCCATGCTCTAGTGTTGCTCCGACCTTACTCCTTAGTGCTCATCTCCTAGATCTACAAAGGTATGACCATTTATAGACTTATATGTTTTAGTTTTGATGTATTTTGTTGTTTTCTTTATCTTTGTTTTTATCATAATAACTAGTGGTTTTACTATAATAAATTGAAAAAATTATTAGACACCATAATAATTGATGTTTTTACATAGATTTTGATTATTAAGTTATGATATTAGGTTTACCATAAATAACTAATAAAATTCAGAATAATTTGAAATATAATAAAGATTTATTAGGTTTACCATAAATAATTAATAAAATTCATATTAATTAGAAAAAGAAAGAAAATCATACATGAATTAATAAAATTATAAAAACCATAAAAATTTGAAGTAATTATTTTAAAATAGGAGAAATTGATAAAAATAAAAAATAACTATAAAATTTATGAAAAAATGTAGAAATAATGAAAAAAAGGGAAAAAAAAGGGGTAAATTGTAAAATGAGGAAAATTGAAAAATCAGGAAAATTTATAAAAAATTAGGAAAAATTGTAGAAATGAAGAAAATTTGAACAATCAGGAAAATTATAAAAAAATTGAAAATTATTTGAAATACAATTTTATGTTTTGTTATTATATTAATGCCATTTATCTTTTGTTTTCGGTCTTTATAATGTCAAATTCCTCAATGTCTGATAGTCATGGAGGTCTTAATAAGGAAATGACAGTTAAATTTGATAATCTAAGTTGGTTGCATGCATATCCTATCAACAATAATAGAGCAAAAACGCAATGCAAATATTGTAATAAGAAAATTTTGAGTAGAGGAATAACAATATTAAAGTAACATCTTATTGGTAGATACAATAATGTAGTAAAGTGTAAATCATGACCATCTGCAGTTTCTGATCAAATACGAGTGTACTTAAGAATACTAAAGCAAACCAAAATTATAAGAAGAGACGACAGGTTCAACAAGGTTCTCTTTAATGAATGTACTCCTTGTGCTATTCCCATATTAGACTCACACGATGATATGGTTTAACTTGTAGACTATAATACTCTCTAAGATAGAGAGATGTATAGGAGAGTAATAATAGAGTCTAAAGATGAGGAATGACATAAAGAGAAAATTCAAAGGTTCCATGGGTTGGATAGTATCCTTCCTGTGACCGCGCCGGACCCGGAGGGAGGCGGGAAAGGGATCACAGCCATGCCATTGGATGGCGAAGGCGCAAGGATAGGATAAAAAGAAAAGGAGTCGCCACCTAGTCTTTTATGGGAAAGACGAGGAAAACCACACAAGGATGAATGCATGTGATGCAGATGGGAAGGCTGGATGTCTGCTAACCAGAGGATGGGTA
>JAMKQA010018955.1:0-25752 GCA_024699735.1 Posidonia australis
TCACATTAAAGCATTTTTGAACATGAAAATTTACATTTTGACCCTTAGATTATTTCTAAATTCCTCATTTAGGATTTTTAAATGTTTTCCATCATATTTTGGGCTATTTTTCACCCTTGTTTTACATTTAAACACAGAATCCACTTGCAAATCATGTTTTCACTGAGATTTAACCTTTTGCCCCACATTTGCACTCATGTAAATTTTGCACTTTAGTTCCTGACTTTTCAGGAAATTATCCAAGTGCAATTTTTGCATCCTTGTGCCACATTGATACTGGACCCATCATTTGCATATCAAAATAAGGATCAGGAACATGTTTTTTATCCAATTTTCGCTCTTTTCGTGAATTTTGCGTTTTAGTCCCTATGTTTGTCATTTATTGCGTTTACATCCTTTTAGTGATTTTTCTTCTCCTTGTTTCTTACAAGCGACTTTGTCCAGACATTTAGCATGCATTTTGACATAACTTAGGCCATGCATCATTCCCATGCAAGCACATGACACATCAAGCCAAGGAAAAAGACAAAATTGCCCCTATGTCCCCAATTCATGAGCATACACCTCATTCTGTGCATTTAGCCTTGCATTGTCCATGACTAAGCCATTTTCTAGAGTTTTTGCACATTTAGGCACTTATCCTTGCAGTTTTTATCTTCTTTTCCTCCATTTACCCTTATTTAGCGAGCGACATCTCATGCCTTTCATTCATGGTTTCTTTCTCCACTCTACCTTCAAAATTTCTCATCCGTTATCCGATTTGACTAGTTTTTGATCCTACATCTCATGTTTTTGATTTGATTTGGATTTCATCGTCCCAAGGTGTACAGTAACAGGCTCGAGGGCCGACGTTTGTCCCCATTACAGATTATTTCCTCCTTTTTGATTTTCATGTCTTTTTACATGATTCTGATCCATCCTGCCTTCAGAGTTTCTCATCATTTATCCGATTTGACTAGTTTTGATCCTACATCTCATGTTTTTTTGATTTCATTTGGATTTCATCGCCTCAGGGCGTACAGCAATAGGCCTGAGGGCTGACATTTGTCCCTACCACGGATTATTTTTCCCCTTTTTGATTTTCATGATTTTCTCATGATTTCATACACCGTTTTGCATGTTCATTTAGTCATGTCACATCCATACACATTAGCATGATTAGAGCATGATCCAGGTTTAGCAAACATTCATCAAACTTTCAGCAAGCAATAGGACTAGAAAGACCGTGTTTCTCGGGCGTATAAGGGTGCCTAACACCTTCCTCGTGCGTAATAGGAATCCTTACCCATCCTCTGGTTAGCAGATATCCAGCCTTCACATCAGCACCTTAGGCATTCATCTTTTTTGTGGTTTTCCTCGTCTTTCTCTTAAAAGACTAGGTGGCGACTCCTTTTCTTTTCTTTTCTTTTTTTCCTATCCTTGCGCCTTCACCATCCTGGCATGGCTGTGGTCCTCCTCCCCACCCCTCCCTCGGGTCGGGCACAATCACACCAAGTACAAAGGAATGGCTACTCCAGACCTCACGAGACTCTATCCAAGCCCCTAGTTGTTAGGTGGCTCTCTGGAAATGGGTCACTGTGTTTTGGGCTCCATTCCAAACCCCATTGGACCATACCCCTACTTTTTTATTTTACTTATTCTTTATTTTTTTTCTCCCTCACAGGCGTGTGGGTTCACCCTATCCCTGGCTTGGAGGTAATTGGTACCTGGTCTATGGTGGGGAGCTACTACTTGTTTAAAGGGTTGGCTAGGCCCTTTTGGAACATGTCTCCCAGGTACTCACTCCGACTTCTCTCCAAGATAAACTAGAGGGACAGAGCTACCAATCATGCCTCTCTCTTTAGGGTAGACTTCTATTTGCGACTTCTGACTTCTTATTCTTTTATGCCCTTTCATAGATATATATTATTTTTATTTCATTTCTCATACTCTCATTCTCACCCCTAACATTTTATCTCCCTCTAGGAGGTGTAGGGTCCATGAAGAGCTTGGATACTTTGCCCAATTCACAATGAAAGGTGGCTCCCTCACTCTCTATGTTCCTGAATAGTATCTTCCTGAGGAGGTGTTACACACTCCCAACATTGGCTGTCTTATTCTGCCTATCATCAACGGGCTAAGATCCATGCATGTGTTGATGCAAGCAAACTACGCCCTATATATGCACATTCTACAAGAGGATTAATGTGTGTTGTCATGCAGAGCTACATGAATGTAGGAAGAGTATGAATGCATGCATGGAGGAAAATGTTGGTGTTTCAGAGTGAGGACACACTGTTTATGATCACTGATAGTACTTTTTCAGGTAGCATGAATTAACTGGCTCTGACTGTTCGATGCAATCTATGTCCTCAAGGATAACAACCCCTGATGGTGTTTTAGAATGGTCACAGTAACCCTAGTCTTCTTGTATGCACCCTCGATGATTCCTGGCTCTGCTATTTTTGAACTTGTGTCTAACTGTTCTTCCTCTAACAAACAAAAGCTTTTACTATCATGTTGTCTCTGTACAACATGTGCAACAGGTGGGCAGCTATCCTCTGTCTGACTGATGTGAGTGCTGCTGCCTGGGTTCCCTCCTGAGCCTAACTCAGGATCTTTTTTTTGGACCCCTCTGCTCAAGTGGGGCCAGGTCTAATAGTACTACCTAGACACGCCTCCCGGCTGATAGGAGATAAACTCCTCTGGTCTAGCGCTCGAAGATTTGTTCTCTACAAGGGTCAGGATTGCAGACTGACCCGGTGTGACTGTTTGTTCCTTTGTATCCTTGATCATTACCACCTTCCCGTTCCTGTGCCTCAATTCATCCTGCACATCTTCGGCCAGTACCGATAATTGCTCCTGAAATAAAACCTCCAAGTCACTGAGCATGTTATCCACCTGAGCTACCACGACATCTCCTTCCTCTTCATCGGAAGCGAAATGCACATAGTACGTGCTGGTAGTCCTCTGCACCTCAGGTTCTGATTCTGGCTGCCTTGGCTATAATCCCCTCAAAACTGCCTATTGTTCTGAAGCTGTTACTACTGATTCTGCCCCTACTGCATCCCAAATTGCAACCGAATTGGTAGACAGACCTTCTGCTGACTCTAAAGGTAGCAATGTTAGCATGGCTATCCCTGGGGAAACGGATGACATTGAACCCATTCCGAAGTCCATAATTTCCCCTTCTGAATAGTACTCCCTACACATACCCATTCGGGCTCACTGATCGGCTTATTTGGCTCGGGCTCTGCAAGCATCAAACTCCGATTGGGATCTAGCAATCCCGCACAGACAAAATTGTTTAAATCTCGTGGAATAATGAGCTTTTGAAACTTACGACACTTTTTTTATCTGTCTTGTGACTTGTGCTCGTACCCCAGTCCTTCAAACTCGCATCTTCTCTCCGCGGAAATTTGTTCTGCGATTCCTAGGCCATTCCGCCCGAGAGATGCTCCCTTCTCGTATCCCCATCTCTGACATAGATTCTTGACCATCAAAAAGGAGTTGCCAAAAGCAGCCAAATGGCTGGCACGCTCGAGAATTGGAATAAAATTGACCAGTTCAAAATGGTCGACACGGCAGAGCACATCAGAAGGTCTGGAGTCAAAATAGACAGTATGGAGCGAGACTGAAGAGACTGCCTCAACCTTCTCATTTTCGAGGATTTCCGCCATCACAACGACAATGTCATTGTTCCAATGGAATTTAATCATGTGGTGGAGGGTCGAGGGGATAACCTAATGCTTGTGGAGCCAAGGGCGCCCATGCAAAAGATTGAATGATGGCTCTAAGTCAACAACATAGATTTCGACTTCGAAACAAGCAGGACCAATGATTAAGGGAATGATCAAAATCCCTAAGGCATCGTGGTGCATGTTATTGAATGTCGTCATTCCCTTCATTGCTGGAGTGATGTCCTCCGATCTGAAGCCGACCTGACTTGCAGTTCACAAGTGGCAGACGTTCAAACCGGCACCATTATCGACCAGAGTGAGAGGAATGCGGAAATTTTGATATTGCACCACGATAAAAAGGGGCTGGTTGTGAGTAGTCCCTGCTGGAGGAAGCTCGGAACTGGAGAAAGAAATGACCGTGGGCGCGGCTATTATCCCCACCATGTTCTCTAAGGCTGAGGGTTGTATAGTTGAGGAAACATGGGCGGCTTGAAAGATTCAGAGGAATGCCTCTCTATGTTCAGCCGAGGTGTGGATTAGGTTCCATATGGATATGTCTGCTTTGACCTTTTTCAACTGGGTAGTAATATCGACTACCGGTGAGTCAACTTTGGGAGTGGGGTTAGCTCTTGTGACTATCTCTTCAGGGATTGGATTGGTTCTTGCTTGAGTGGATGAAGTCACAGGCTGACTGGTTTTGTTTGCTGAGGCCGGGGCCTTGTATACCCTTCCCGACCGCGTTACCTCAGCGCACATTTCTGCTGTATAGCTGTAGGGCATGCGGTGGGTGTCCTGTGTTAGGTTGATGACCATAGGAGCATGGGCCCTTAATTCTATTGGGGTTAAAACTGGCAAAGAAGGTCCTAGTGCTTAGTGGGTCAAGTTATGCCTTGGTCTAGCTAACAAGCTAATTGTTGGTGGGGCTAATTGCATGACGGGTCTAGTAGTCGTGCGCCTTGGTCGGGCAGTTAACTGGATCATGTTGACGGTAGAGTTGACAATTTCAATGAAGGATCGACCTAGCTGATAAGAGAAGGATTCTAAAACAACATGGATGAGGCGAGAAGGATCAAAAGGCTCGGCCTCATCTGGAGAAAGGGAATGCACTCCCGAGGTTCCTGGTGCATGCTCAGGCAATGGTTGGCTGACTATATTGCCGGATGTGGATGTAGATGAGTGAGGTGTCTGTGCAGCGGGCCTAGGCTCTGCCTCCTGTGTGTTGAGGGTGATGACCTTGTGGTCAATCAGGCTCTGAATTACATTCCAGAGTGTATAGCAGTTGTCCGTAAAATGTCCAACGGTTCTATGGAAATTGCAAAATAAATCCGCCTTAAACCACGGTGGAAGTGGATTCGGTGGCGGGCGGTTTTCTGAAGCCTTAGCAATGACACTACTTTGGGCAATATGACACTCAGAGACTCAACTAGAGGAGTGTAGTCCCTCTCAGAGCGTGGAGGTCGCTTGGATCCTGAGTAGCGCCCTTGCCTTGCCGGTGCTGGCTGGTAGACCGGCTCGACGGTGATAGTGATCTGTGAAGTGCATGGAGCCCTAAGTGTAGGAGAATAAATGACATGATTCCGAGCTGGCAGGCTCACCATATTCACTGGCATAGCAAGAGCTCCTACGTATGCCAAAGCATTCCTAGCGGACTCCTTCTTCCAGCTGAACCCAGTGTCAAATCCATTGTTGCCATTGTTATTGTTATTGGTTCCACTGGTAGCCATAGTATGTTTGGCGAATGCTGCTAGTGTAGGGAAGCTTCCACTATTGAGTGAGCTCTCAACGCGGGTGCGAGCTTTAATCAGGGCAGTGAAGGTGGAAATGGGCTGAATGCTCAGCAGGGCCCTAGTGGTTGGCTGCGCTCCTCAAATAATTATTTCGATAGACTCCTCGTCAGAGGGTCTATCGCGCACTTGTGAAGTGAGGGCTCACCAACGCCCAACGTACTCCCCGAACGGCCCGTAGGGCTTCTACTTGGTGGCGACTAGGTCCTCATGCTTTGGGACCATGTCAAGATTGAAAGAGTATTGTTCCAGGAAAGCTTGGCTCAGATCATTCCAGGTCTTGATGGTGGTCATATCCAGCAATGTGAACCACTTTAGAGCTGGACCTATAAGACTTTTCTGGAAATGGCGAATGAGAAGTCTCTCGTCAGCCAGGAGCTGAACGAGATCGCCACAATATGCTCTGAGGTGTGAAATCGGGCAGCCTTTCCCGTTATACTTCTCGAATTCTGGGATATGGAAGTTCAGGGGGAGTAACGCCTCTGGGAAGTAGCAGAGGTGCCGGAAAGAGAAAGACTAGTTGTCCCCACCCTGCACTTGTTGGAGAGCTTTCTCCAGGTCATCCAACCTGGCAAAAAGTGCATTAGGCGTTGCTATTGACATTGAGTGTGCAGCCGAGGCTGGTCCTGCGTACGTTGTGTCTATGGCACCCATGTGCTCCTCCAGATCTATCACCTCACCACCTGGTGCTGTGGCGTGATGACCAGTGTACCCATGTGTATGTGCCAGTGGTGGAGTGTATGCTGATGCCTGAACCAGATGCAAGGGTAGAGAAATGTTATGTGGTGCAGTGTGTGCTGTTGTGTGTGGGAGTAGCAGCTATTGAACCAGTATGGTCGGATTCGCGGGCCAGTGTACTCTCGCTAGCCCAAGAGGTTGACCACCAGTTGAGGGAGGAATATGCTGTGCATGATGTGGATATGATGCTATAGGCAGAGTGGCTACGCCCGTTGTCGGGACAACAGAAAGTTGTGGCGACAACTACAGTGGTGGAGTGACTGGTGCAACATGAAGTGCTTGAGCAGTTAGAGTAGATCTTCAGGAACAGGACAGACAGGCGTAGTCAAAGTGGGATCCAAAGAAAATGCCATTCTTTGCAACCTCTGTGCTAGGGCCAGAAGTTGCTGAGATTGAATGGTGGCAGAATCATCGGTAGCAGCACCGAGGGCTAGAAGATCAAGCGGCAGGGATGTCATAGGGGGCTGGAAGTTCAAAGATGCTACGGTTTGGATTCCTATTGAAGAGACAATCACAGCCAACTGGGTGTGAAGTGGATGAGGGTCAATAGAAGGATAGGATATCGTCAGATCAGATGCCCTGGAAGTTGTCATGGTAACCACCTTCGTTGTAGGCTCTAGACCAATAAAGGTCTGCTAGTGTCTCGAAACTGGAGGGCGAGGAACTCCTATTGCTTGGAAAAAACCACCATGGAGCGATGAAGGAATGACTGATGACAAAGCAAAAGAGTGGGGAGGGGTAGAAACAGGAATCCCCTCTAAAGCAGCTGGTACAGAGGTCTCAGAAGCTCGTTGGGCCATAATGGACCGCAAACGAGTAAGGATAGGGCTGTGATTGCAAGTGAAAGGACGATGCCTACGAGGAGCTATTGTCAGAAGTGACGAATAGCTCGAGAACAAACAATCGACAATAACGCCTCGAGACCGAGGTCACAGAAAGGAACTCCCAGGCTCAGACCTAGGAATTCGCACACAAAACTCTATTCCTGGCAAAGGAAAAGAAACCTAAAGTGTCAGTGATAAAAGAGCAAAAAGAGTGAAAAAGTGAAGACAAGAGAACAAAAGAAAATAAGTTAGCTATGCAGTTGTTTATTAGGGTGGCATGAATGATACACATGCACATGAATGCTGCTAACATGCTCTCTCTCACCATGCATGTCCCACATGGGACGCACTCATGGGTTTGGGTTTTTTGACTCTGGTCAGAAAGTAAGGTCCCCATTCTAAATCCTAGCCAAAGCGCAGTAGTGAATGGGTGGTGCGTTGGTGGCCTCGTCTCCTGCAGTAGCAAGGAGTTGTACCCTCTACTAGCACTGACACGACCCCAGGCAAGGGGGGACAAACTAACAACACGCTCTATGCCAAAGCTATAGAACGGGCTGCTAGGATCGTCCTTCGCAAACTGTGGGTAGACCGAGAGGAGAAGATGCATGCCCTATATGATCAAACATGCGATATGCTTTGGTGTCTTTTACTTGCGTTTTATTAAACCAGAGGGAATTGTGAGCATTTGTCTCTAGTTATGTCCTATTAATTGTTCAACTGAGCTTGTGTGTTTTAACTAGAGGGAATTATGAGCATTTGTCTCCAGTTATGCCTTATTTATTGTTCGTTTAAATTTATGTGTCGTATTTTAACCAGATAGGGAGGCAAACATGTCTCTATTCTCTTAATCATGGCAAATACAAAAAGAAGGAAAAACACATAATCATGGCATCAAAAGTCAAACAAAAGGCGTAAACATGGCATGTGCTGGTGTAGTGCTCAAGTAGGTGAATAAAAGCAAGTATCGACAAACAAAGCATGAATTGAGTCATGTGCATGTGCAGTGGCATAGCAATAGTGTAAAGAAGGCTAAAAAAGGTATGTTCAGTCAAATATGTACAAGTAACAGAACAAGCAAGCAAGCATAATGTAAATAGACCAAAGACAGGTAGGGAAACCAGAATGAAAGCTAGAATCTGGTTATCCCCAGCGGAGTCGCCAGTTCTTGTGACCATGCCGGTGGAACCCTTGCACAGCTCTCCTCTTACCAGGTGCGTGGAAACACACGAGGAGATCCAATATGGTCACGACGAAGATGGTGAATCCGGAGGAAGAGACTAGACTTGGAAACACCAAGGGAAGATAAAAAGGATAAGGAAAGGAGTCGCCACCTAGTCTTTTAATGGAAAGATGAGGAAAACCAAAAACACAAGAAAACTAGAAAGCAAATAAGATGCAGAATGTATGTGTGCTCCGTGCCTAATGGACAATGCACAAATTAATACGGGTCAGAGAAAGGGTAAGGATTCTGGTTACGCATGGGGAAGGGGTTAGGCACCCTCATGCGTTTGAGAAAACTCGATCTTTCTAGGTTTCCCTTTTGTCAATGGTCTATAGATGTATGCTTGCTTATTCTATATGCTCATGTTGGAATATGACTGAAAAACATGCCAAGTCAAAGTGAAGAAATGAAATAAAGGGAAAAAATTAATCTGAGGGTCAAATGTAGGCATTGATAATGCCACTTTACTGTACGCCCTTAGGTGATGAGGAAAATTGTGAAAATCGAGAAATTCTCGAAAAGCGTCTCGCAAAACAGCAGAAATTCGAATAAATCTGAGAAAATAAAAAAGGGGAAATAATCCTCATTTCTGGACTATGTCGGCTTTGTCAAGCCTTTTACTATACGCCCTTAGGCGACGGAAAACCAAAACAAATCTAACGGCGAAAAAAACCGAGAGAATCCAGGAAGCGGTGAGAAAACCAAGCTAGAAACAAGCTAGGAAAGCGTGCGCAAAGCAAGGAAGGAAAGGCAAGAAAACTTGTGCAGAAAGATGGGAAAAAATGTGCAAAATGCATATGTGAGTGTAAATAGTGAGAATTCCAAGGGCCTTATGCAAAAAACCCAAATTCTGAAGAAAACTGAAGTTCTGAAGCTCAAATCATCAAAAATACATAGGAAAATACATTCTATGCAATTATGAAGAAATCCAGGGCCAAATGTGAAAAAATGTGCAATCCTAGTCAAATTGAAGTTTCCTAGGGGTTAAAATGCAATTCTGCTGCTAAAACATGCATTTAATGTCATTTTGTGGAAATTCAAAGTAAAGAATGCAAGAAAAATGATTCAAGAAAATTTTAGAAAGTTTCAGGGGAAAAACAATCATTTTACCCTAGAAAACAGGCATTCAAAGTGAAATCAGTGAAGTACAGGGGTTAAAACTGCAAAATGCCCAGCAGAATAAAGCATCTAGAAAAGTTCTAGAAGAAATCAGGGGTAAAAAATGTAATTCACAGAGAAATAAAGCACGTAGAAGAATTTCAATAAAGACTGAGGGTTAAAATGCAATTTACCTAGAGAAAACATGTTTCAGAGAAGTTTTTCAATAAAAACCAGGGGATTTAATGCAAATAAACCAAAGAAATGTGCATTCTGGAAAATTTCAGTAAAGTCTAGGAGTCTAAATGCAATTTAACCACTAAAACATACTTCCAGAAAAGTTTCAGAAGATTATAGGGGCTAAAGCGCAATTTAACCAGCAAAATAAGCATTCTAGATGATTTCAAAAGAATACAAGGGCTTAAATGCAATTTTCACAGAAAAATGTACATCTAGAAAACCTCCAGGAAAGCTTAGGGTCTTTTATGCAAAAATGTTGAATTAAAATGCATTGAAAGAAAACTTAAGGGCTTTTGCTAAAGTTTAATGCCTGGAAAACATTATTTTAAATGTTCAGAGGGGAAAATGCAATACTTTCAGTGAAAACTTTCTTCGATTGATTTATGAAAAATGAATGGAGGACCTATTTGTAATAACAAGACCTATGTGTAATGAAAAAAAAAGATCTGATTGAAAGAAAAACAATGTTTCTGTATTTTATTCAAATAAAATGTTTTAATTTGTTTTTTAAATGAAAAAAAGGAAGAAGAAAGAAACGACGGTCGCCGTCGTACTGCCGACGGCCGCTGGAGGGGGCATACAAAGCCTTCCCGTGGTCTGATCATGGGAAGCAAGAGGAAGAAGAGGGGAGAAGATCCATCGGAGTAGATTGGGGATCTATTGGCAGGAGCGGGCCTCCCACCTACCTCGCCGTCGAGGTGCCCCGACGACGGCGTCGAGGAAGGTGGAGGTCCGTCGGGGCTGCGGCGAAGTGATCTGATGGTCGAAGAGGCCTTGAGGCATTACGAGGAGCTTCCTCCTTCCTCTTGGAGTGAAAATGGAGGAGAATGGAGCAGAGGAGAGCTCCGACTACCGTCGACGCTTTCCTCTCTAGCAAGCTACGTCGCTGCGACGACCAGGCGCTTGTGGTGCAATTCCAAGCGGTTCGGTGTACTCGAGGCATGTCACGGAGCATTTTTGGAAGCTCGGGGGGACTTGGAGCTGTAGGAGACGCGCGCTCTTACTCTGGAGCAGTCGTCTTCTCCGGCAACGGCAGGATCGGCATAACTTCGGCCATCGTCGTGCAGATCTCTCTGTAGGTGATGGAGTGGCGCGCCAGGGAGTGGAGAAGCAGGAGGGAGACTAGAGGAAGAGGAGAGGAGGCTTGGGGGCCAGGGCTGTGCCCTGGATTGGTCCCCCCACCTACGTCGCCGGGAAATGGCGACGGCGAGCTCCGGTAAGCAACTCCGACCAGAGAAAACCTCTGGATTGCTCGGAATTATTCCAGAAAGAGAGAGGGGAATCTAGGGAGCTATGAACGCAGCTAGAATGGATTAGAAGGGGCGTACCTGGCCTGAATGAAGCTCTGCAACTCATCGGAGCGCATGGAATTCTCCTCCTCTCCTCTCCGCGATCCTCCCTTTCTCTCTGGAATTCTCTAGCACTCTTAGCTCTCTTTCTCTCTCGCGCCAAAGTCCCCTGGATCCTTGTCTCTACCCTTCCTTTTATAGGTGAAGAACCACGGCTACCCACTGCAACAGAATGCCAACCACGTAACAAAAGCAGTAACCAACTCTCTAACTCTCCAACCAGACTTGTAACAGCCTAACCAACTAACAAACACTGTCCCATTACGCCCCATCTTGTCCCCTGCTCACCGACAATGATTGACGGCGATCAAGGCTCCTCTGACGACCCATCCAGTGGCTGGGGATGCTTTGAGTGGCTTGCTGGATCAATGGCGATCGAACTGGCTTGACAAGCTCAGCACGGGAGATTGTGTTTAGGCTAAATCGTGGGAGGAATGAAGAAGGAATGGGTTCAGTGAGAAGAAATGGTGAATTGGTGAAAATTCAGTAAAAATGAATGAGAGAAATTATGAGTATGGAGTGGGAGAAATAATGTGTGAAATTGTTGTGGGCCTTAATAGACCTATGTGGGCCTCCATGGGCCTAATGGACTTCAATTGGGCCTAACAGTCTTTAATGGACTCAATTAGGGTTAAAGCTTAGCCACCACATCTCCATCCTACTAAAATTGGGAAATTGGGGTGTCTACACCTGGACATAGAGGTGGTGGTACATATATTACCACTAAAACCAAATTCAAAGCTAGTTAAGCAAAAACATGCAGATGGCGACCTTAGTGGCTGTTGAAATTCAAGGAGGAAATTATGAAATAGCATAAAGTCAATTTCCTTAGGTCGTCTTATATCCTAAGTGGCTTGCAAATGTGGTGCCAGTGCCAAAGAAAGACAAGAGGATCTGCATGTGCATAGACTACCGAGATCTCAACAAGGTGAGCCCTAAGGATGACTTCCCACTTCCTTACATTGATATTCTGGTTGACAATACAACAGGGCATAAAATGTTACCATTAATAGACAGATTCTCAGGATACAACCAGATCAGAATGGCAGAAGAAGACATCTTTCATCACCCCTTGGGGAGTTTTCTGCTACAGGGTAATGTCGTTTGGGCTAAAGAATGCAAGCACAACATATTAGAGAGCCATGACAGCATTGTTCCACGACTTCATGCATCATGAAATCGAAGTGTACGTAGATGACATGATTGCCAAGTCCGAAAAGCCCGAGGATCATCCCTCCTGCTTAAGAAGGTTGTTTGACCGTTTGAGAAAATATAAGTTCTGCCTTAGGCACTACATGATGGCATATCCAGTCCTGCTATTATGCCGCCATAATCCTATCAAGTATCTATTTCAGAAGCTAGCCTCAGTAGGCAGATGTGTCAAGTGGCAGGTTATGTTGTTGCAATATGACATTACCTTTGTGACACAGAAATTGATGATAGGACAGGCAATGGCAAATCATTTGGCTGACTTATCTTTACTAGAATATCAGCTGCTGCAAATGCAATCTCCAAATGAAGACATACTATTTGCAACAGGTGATGCAAAGTTAGAAAGCCCTATGAATGAACATCGATGGTGTCTATACTTTGATGGTGCTGTCAATAAAAGGGGAAGAGGCATTGGTGTAGTTTTAGCAACACCGCAGGGACAAGTAATTCCCTTTGCCAGGAAATTGACATTCAAATGCACAAACAGTGAAGCTGAATACGAGGCATGCATCCTAGGATTACAGGTTGCGCTTGAAGAAGATGTCCGAGAGCTTTGAGTATATGGGGATGCAATGTTGGTCATTTCATAGATCAATGGTGATTGGAGAACCTAAGACCAGAAACTTGTGTTATACCATGAGTGCCTGCTAAAACTTATTGATTTGTTCAAAGAGGTCAAATTCTCTTTCATGAAGTGGACCAAGAATGCATATGCAGATGCGTTGGCAACCAAGGTGTCATGGCTATCAATACCAGAGGCCCATGCTGTAGATTTTTCAGTACCTTGTGTAGAGAGGCCTGCACATTGTATGCACATCCAAGAAGCAAAACCAGTAGTAAAATTACCGTGGTATCATGATATCAAAGTTTCCCTTGAATCTGACAGATTCCCATCCGACATCTCAACAATAGATAAGAAGACCTTGACACAACTGGCATCCAAATATGTGCTTGGAGCGGAGCACCTATACAAAAGATCCTACAACCAAATGCTCCTTAGATGTGTGGATAAGAAGGAGGTAGACTTATTGATGCTAAAAGTTCATGCAGGAACATGTGGTCTGCACATGAATGGAGTGCTCGTGGCCAAGAAAATCATGTTATAGGGCTATTTGTGGTCCACTATGGTAACAGACTATTGCCAATTTGTGTGGAAATGCCGCAATTGCTAGGTATACGGTAACTTCATACATGCTCCCCCACAACATTTGCATAGCATGTCATCACCTTGGCCTTTCTGTACTTGGGGAATTGTTGTTCTCAGGGCAATACATCTAGCCGCATCTAACGTACATCAATACATTCTCGTGGCCATCGATTATTTCACAAAGTGGGTTGAGGCAGCATCGTAGAAAACAGTCACAGTACCACATTGCAAGATATGGAGCAATTCATCAGGAATAATATCATTGCTAGATATGGAGTTCCATATGCAACATATCAGATAATGGAACAAACTTCATTGCAAGAAGTGTCAAAGACTATCTTCAGACTTTGAAAATCAAGTACCATAGATCCTCTCCTTATCGGTCGCAAATGAACGGTGCAGTTGAATCAGCTAACAATAATTTGATCAAGATTTTGAAAAAGATGGCTGAGACTCACAAGAACTGGCATGAAAAGCTCCCTTACGCACTGTGGGCTTACAGGACATCAATTCGAACATCAATAGGAGCAACACCATATTCACTTGTATATGACATGGAAGCTGTCCTTCCTTTTGAAGTGGAAATTCCGTCACTCAGAATTTTGAAAGAAGCTGAGCTTGATAAGGCAGAATGGGTCTAAGACCGTTGTGTTCAGCTAGACCTGATTGATGAGCACAGATTACAAGCCATGCACCATGTCCAGTGT
The DNA here is from genome assembly GCA_024699735.1 of Posidonia australis. Lineage (NCBI taxonomy): Eukaryota > Viridiplantae > Streptophyta > Magnoliopsida > Alismatales > Posidoniaceae > Posidonia > Posidonia australis. Next base: position 13,981 of record JAMKQA010018955.1, read on the forward strand.
TATCAGAAGCGAATGGCCCGAGCATATTAGAAGAAAGTTCGACCCAGAAGTTTTGTGTCGGGTGATTTGGTTTTACGCGCCATTCATCTTCCTGATGCTTGAGGGAAGTTTAGGCCCAATTGGCATGGACTGTTTGTTGTGAAAGAGGCCCTATCTGGAGGCACAACCATTCTTGAGGGTATGGATCATGTGGAGCAGTCAGAGCCTGTCAACACATCCTACCTAAAAAAGTACTACCAACAATTTTCAGCCACTCCCAGGCCTTGCCGAGTGTTCTACTGTAGACCATATCCACACATCACATAAGTCGCGTCATACACATTGTACTTTCTTTTCTTTTGCATTGTAATCATAAAATGAAACATTGGCATAATCATTGCCTGATGATGAAAATCAGAAGGCCAACCTACTTAGGAAGAGCTTTGATCCTTTTCATGTGTTACTACCTGTGTGACCTAGAAGGTGACAGAGCCACTATTCACGGGGAATTGGACGAAATGTACAAATTCCCGAGGGGTCTATACTTCATGAGGGAGAATAAAATGATAGGATGAGAGTGAGTGTGTGAACAAAGAAAAATAAACATGGATATCAGGGCATAAAAGAAATGAGAAGATAAAAGATGAAGACAGAAGTTAGCTCCAATGAGAGAAGTATGTAGGACAACTCTATCCCTATAACTCATCTTGGAGAGGAGTTGAAGCATACACATACCAAGTCCATATTTCCAAAGGGACTAGCCACCCCTTAAGTTAAAATTGAAAAAGAGCAACCTCCCCCAGTCTCGGTGTTTATTACCTCCAAGTAGGGATAGTGTGAGTCAGCATGCCTTTGAGGGAGTAAAGGAAAAATGAATTATTGAAAAAGTAGGTCTAGGGCCCTAAGAGTCTGGCATGGAGCCCATTTCATCCCAAAAGTCCATTGATTAAGTGAGAGCCACCAATAAACCTAGGTATTCTGGTAGTGTCAGGTGAGTTGAGGACATGCTAGTTCCTTGTAGCAGGCAATAAAGGCTTCCATAGTGTTGAGGGCACCAATATCTTGTATACACCATGCATAAATCTTGCGTCAATCTTACATAAATCTGGCATAAATCATTTGATGTCCAGCATTTTAGATCTTTTTTGGCATTTTACACCATTTTGCAAGGCGTTTGCTTATGTTCTTATCAGGGGCATGTTAGCTGCCTTTTTAGTTGGAATATTGGCAAAAAGGGAGTTTCAACTAGGGACATGTCAACTACTCTTTGGTTGGAAATAAGTCTTTGACCAGGGGCATATCAGCTGCCTTTCCGAGTCAAGAGGGTCACTAGGACAGTGTTGTTGTCAGGTGCATGTTGAGCAACACAAGCTGCCAGTTACAAGGAGCGTAGATTGGATTCATTATCAAGACATGTGGGTGCCAGGTGCATTTGAACAATACAAGCTACCCGTTACAAGGAGCGTAGTCGGATTCATTATCAAGACATGTGGGTGCCAGGTGCATGTTGAGCAATACAAGCTACCTATTGAACGAGCGTCGATTGAGTTCATTGTTAAGACAGGCCCAATCTAGTTCATCACTAAGAAGGAATGTTTCATGGGGAAAGCAATAAAGTTTACCAGGAAAGATGCATTATGAAACAAGTTCGTTCCTTTATTATAGCTCAACAGTTACACAAGAGTTGCTCATTTGTTGATGTCACGCCCCACATTTTCCACAATAATTTAAAACAATTAAATTACGAGAAAATTAACGCCAAACAGTAAATATCTAACTACCAGGAACCTATGTGTGCGGCTAGGAGACTCCAGACTATATGCACTACACTAACCCTTTGCATGACTACACCTGCAAACCAAAAACACGAGGAAAAATGTATGAGTGACAAAAGTCACCTAGTACTCACCCCAAGGAAAATCACAGAAAACAAAACTATAATTAATTTTCCTTTTTAAATTCATTTCACAAACTATATTTCTCAAAACCTTACAAACCAGGCCCACACTGGCCAAAACCACAACTGAGGCTCTACTAGCCCAAAGCCACAAGCAAAGGCCCTCAATGGCCAAAACCACACATAGTGAGTTGGGAAGTCCGACGCTAGGCAACCTAACTCTGGCCACATGTAGTGCATCGAGGAGCGACCACGGTATTCTGCACTACCACGGTGAAGCCACCCTGTGCAGGAGCGATCACCGTCCCATGATTTTCCCTGCCTGGAGAACCCTTAAAAGCCAACCCCTCCCTGGAAGGATGTCTAGTCTCTAAGGATGCTACCAGCAACGGGGCATGTGTCCCACCCGCACTGGTCACCACAGGGTCCGCCTCCTCACAGCGTCCTTCACACATGGTGCTTAGGAAGGAGTGTCATACCTCCACATCCGACGGCACTCGAGCCTCAATGCTCACAGCGATAGTAGGAGTATCATACTTCCCCATCATGCCACAAGACACTTCAATCCACGGACCTCAACCCTAGCCTTGAGACGATAGTGAAGGAGTCTCATACCTCTAGGAGCCAATGCCCCTCAGCCTTAGGTATCTCGGCCCCTGACCTCAACCTGGGAGTCCCGCCCGACCACTCGAGAATGTCGTCACATTCCCTGGTCCCGACGACACGGTCCCACACTATCTTGGCCCACACACAGAAAACCAAGAAAATGTTTTCCAAAATAGGCCAACTATTTCTTTGAAATCCATTTTCCAAAACCATTTCCATATCTTTGAAAACTCTTCCAAAACCTCGACAAAATGGCACATCAGGTGTTCCTGGGGACCACCACTGATGGCCTACAATCCCATCTCACAGGGACAAAACAAACTAATCCGGAGAACCACTGCATTAAACTACATTTCCAAAAATCCAAGAAAAACCCCCAAAATGCCTAGCAGACCTGTGCATGTGGAGCACGTGTCTGGCCCGTGCCCCTGGCACTTTTGTCTGAACACCAATAGAGCCTAGACCAGGGACTAGAACCTCAGTTGAACCCGTGCATGTGGCCCGCGCAATTGGCCAGCGCCCCTAGTACTTTGTCAGAATTCAGGCGGCCTGCAACAGGGCACCCAGAAATCACCCAGGGTGGGAGCTTCGATTGGACCGCCCAAACTACCACCGAAAAACTCAAATAAAATATAAGATGTAGAACCTCGAGTCTACTCCAAAACCCAACAAACAAAACCAAAATCCATTCACTATGCATCAAGATATAAAATCACAAAAGAAGAAGGGTCAAAATGACCCAAAACACACCAACTTCCATAAATACCCATAAATTCCACAATAAATTTCAAAAAATTCTAAAACATTAAATTTAGCCTAGATTACATGCATCCTAGGAATTACTACCATTTTACATGATTTTTACACATTAAAATGGGGATATGTACCTAAAAATGAGCTTCGGCGATCTTCGATCGACTCTGACGAATTTCGACGAACTCCGACGGCCCCGCACGTCCTCTGCCACTCCACGACCCAAAGGACGTCGCACCAGAGCCTCCTACACTGCCATGAACCGCTGCGAGCCACTGCCTCCCATCTCCCACTCTCGGGCTCTCTCTGTCTCCCACACCCACCCACAGCGGAAGGAAGAGTGATAAAGAAGATGGAGGAGTGGAGGGGGAAAAGAGAGGAGGAAAGGAAAAGAGGGAAGAAGGTTGGGGCTCGGCTAGGGCTCCGGTGCGTTGGAGAGGACTCGCCCCAAGCACGCGTTAAATACACGGGGAAGAGGTCGTCGTGCACCTGCCCGCCAATCTCTGGCACGCACACACCAACTAGTCCTCGGCCACCCACCAGCCTCGGCGCACACAGACCAACCGCCAGCACCAAGGCACGAACCAACTACTCCCCACACCAACCACCAGCCACAACCAATGGCCCACGAGCTCAGGCCCCACGTGGACCCACACCTGGGCCCACAAGCATAGTGCCACAATGCACAGTGCCAAACCACGCACAAGGACACGTAAATAGAAGTCGGCCCACGAGGCCCAAGCCTAAAAGCACAAAGCCACACAACAGCCTCGGAACAGTAACACCCGTCTAGGAATAAAATTCATAAACTGTAAATAATTACAAAATGAATTTTACGGGTGGTACAGTTGAAGAATACAAGGGAAATTTATAATAGTGGACCCTCAAGTCACAATCAGTTGATTCTTGCTCTTTTGAGCTGCTAGCTCCTATAGACAAAGTGCCACCAAGAGGAATTTCATTCATAGGCCAAGTTTCCTAAATTCTGGCCTCGTATTCCACTGTGTAATCTGAACCTTTAGTTATGGCAAGATCAAAAGATTGAATACCACTAACTCGGAGGTTGTCACAGTGGAACTGAGTGCATACCCTTTGAAGCAGTCAGGCATAGGGCTTTGCTCAATCGAATCTTGGTAGAAGCCAAATTGGCGCAACACATGGACGGGATGATATTCCACACCACCCGTGAGTCCCGAGAGGATAACTAGCCTCATATTGTTGTTGTTGAAGAAGACAATGAAGGGCTTTGTAGATGTGTAAAGGATGCGCCAGACTACAGTATCCTCAGTAAGATTACGCAATCTCTTGCATATTTCGTGGACGCTAGGAAGGGTGCATGAATGGTTGGTGTGATTATAAGAGTCAAAGACAGAATGTTGGGGGTGCAGGACTTCCACCCCCATATGAGCAGCAAGCGAAGTCTGTCTAGAAAGAAGTAGAGTACAGTTAGATTAGCACAGTTAATAACTTAAATAGCAATATTATCTTACTTGCACTAAGGCACCGCAACCATGGAAATGCCAAGAACGCTTCAATGCCTGATCTAGGCCAAGGTATGTCTCTATTAGAAGAATGGAGGCGAGGTTAATTTGGTGAGTGATCACGGCTAGTGCTACTTCTGCAACCTCAATGGCGACTGTCATTCGGCCGTGATTGAAGATGAGTTCCCCAAGGAAGCGCACTACTAAGCCGTGAAGCCATAAGTTGCCTATTGATGCATGGTTACTTGCAATCTTGTCAAAATAATCCAGGCGTAGCATTGGAGTTGATCCATTTGTACAAATGAGGCTTTTCTCGCAAGCACTACGTGATAAGCTCGTCAGTTGGCTCTGAACAGAAGACTAATTGTCACGGCCCATGAAGAGGTGGTGACATGTTTGATGATAGGCCGTAGATCCGTCAGACCTCCTCCAGGGTAGGAGTTAGTTCCATTTGTCCAAAGCGGAATACATGGAAGGCGGGTTTCCAAAATCTAGCAGCAGCACATAGTAAACGCTAGTTCACCTCCACCTTGGCAATGTTCAACAACGAGGAGGATATGCCCCAAACCCGTAGTTGCTCACGATCCTCAACAGTTAGTGCACCAATCCATGTTTGCAGAATATCAGAACAGTGTTTGTGTGTCACCATGGTTGGATATCCCTACATGGAAAATATGAAAATATATCTTGGGTCAAGACATAGTGGGAATGATGTAAAATAAAATTTGGGTCAAACAATAAAAAAAAGGGAAGAGAGAAGCCATATGGCAAAATGATTTCTCATGATGGGAGAATCAAACAAGTATCATAGATTTGAAGAATGATGAAAAAATAAGAAGATATAGTCTCTTTCTTTGCAAAATATGTATAAACATGAGCAACATGGACCATATCAAATGAAAGAAGCAACATATGAATGGGTGTAAATGCAAAAACTCTCTCAAAAAAATGATTTTCTATGTCACATAAAAGAGATCGAGCAAGATAACATACCATTACAAGCAAAGGAGGAGCGTAACCGGCACCATGAAGACAAAAGCAGAGTCTAAAGGATTTGGGGCTGGAAAATAGTGTTTGTAGCAAAAGAGGGATCAGATTTTGTAGGAAGCAATATAGAAAGGAAAGAGGAGATGTAGCAGAAAAGGAAGGCAAGCTGGCATTCTGAATAGAATGCACCAAAAAGGAGCACCAAAACAGTGCATAGAGGAGGAGCACAATGCTAGCACACAATTCAGGTGTGCCATGCTAGCGCACATAGGAAGCACACCATGGCGGCGCACATAACAGGCGCACCATGGTGTCACACCAAAGAACAGGTAGCAAGACAAAACGTACTCTAAAAGCCAAGCTTGCACAAACCGACGCAGTTCTTCAAGGTACCTGCAAAGAGACATACATTTCACACACACAAAAATGGATACCCATGAAAGGGGTTGCATTCCAAAGCAGATTCGCATAAATAATGACAATTGAAGTACAAGCAAGTTATATTGTTCATTTACAAATAAGAACAAATGAAGGCAAAATTTGAACAAAAGATTAACTACTCCTCGTTAGAATCTTCCTCGTCTGAAGCTCTCTCCTGGGCATTCTTGGCCATGAGTCGAGCCCCTCTTCGAGCTAGCCGGCGTGAATATTGGGCAGCACAAGCAACTTGAGAACGAGCGATGGCGCTAAGGACTCTCTATGAAACCTCCGTATCGGATCGATCCTCCTCAAACATTTCCATGGTGAATTCCTCAGTGGTCGCTACGTTCACCCCATCGGTCGGGTAGTCCTGCTGAGAAAATCGTCTAAAGCAAATCAGTTCTCTAACAGCGACAGGGTACATGCTATTAAATGAAAAAGAAAAAGGGTGGAAAAGAATTTACCTGTATGCTGTTCTTCCACCGCAGTTCTTGTATGAAATTTACAGAGTTGTCAAATAAATTTATGGCATAAATATGAAATGTACAAGTAGAAATAAATGCTAGCATACCTGTTTCTGTTGAATATCCGGATAGAAGGTTTCAAACCGCTCCTCAAAGCCCTACGGAAGCAATGGAAAGCGTGCGTTAAATCAAATTTTTTATGTGAAGTAGAAATACATTGCCTTTTCCTTAGCCTAGTCAGAGGCATAGCACATACTGCACTGGCTGTCACACACGGCCTCCTCAAATATATATGGTTTTCCAACCTGTCTATACTAAGCCAAGTAATCAATATAGTTAACTTCCTGAAGAATGAACTTCTCTTGAGAAACCAAAGCTACCACATGTCAACTCCAAGTAGCAGCACAGGATGGAACTGGGAAGTCCATGTCCATAGGAGGAGGAACGGGGATGCATAACTCATTGAGAAATTGATGACGAACTTGCCCTTGGAGGAAATATGCTGACATCTTCATACAATACAATTTTATCTGTTTGTCCCTTAATATACGGCCAAAATTCAATGGAGCCCAGTTGAATCCATCATATGTCAATAGTGGGCACAAATGCACCTGGTTGCAAAAGAACAAGAATAAGCTGTAGCAAGCGAATGTTTGATATGCAAAAGTAAATTTATGCAACAAACTTACAATCCTCGAGTTCCACCAAATCCAAGAGATATCGTTAGGACTCGTAGCTGTAAACTCCGACAACAACACGGTGGCTAGGCTCAACCCACTATCGGGGCAAACGAAGAAGCTCGTCTCGGAGGTGATCGAAGTTGTGTCCCCGTGTGATATGCTCCATGGCCCAATACTAGCAAAAGTAAAGAAAATGAGAGTTAGCTGTCAGTTATCATTAAAAGCTTTGCTAAAGGGAAATAAATTTATGTGAATACTAGTACTTACAGAGAACAGGGGATACAATCCTACGTGGGACTAACGTCCAAGCCTAGCTACATTGTCCAATCCACAAATCAGCCAAGTGTAGCTAGCCCTGACCTAGTCATAGTGATTTAGATCCTCCATATTGGTCAGGTAGGAGAGCCAATCAACATGGATGCAGTAGGTTGAGTAGTCATAGAAGATCATAACAAACAAATCAAGCAAAAAGTGTCGTAAAACATAGTCGGCCTCGTCACTACCAGGCTCCAGGTCAGGCCAGAACTGATGCCACTCTCGAAGCCATCCCACAGTAATCATATGCATTCCCCGAGGCAGCTTTGGAGGAACCCAACCCAAATATGTGAGAGCCAAATGCATCCCGTGTGTGGTCTTCCCAATAATTGGCCCATCACCAAACGGAGGACTTGTCAACAGGGCCCACTGGTTGGGCAACACTGTCATCTCCCCAAAAGGAAAGTGGAAGGTGTGTGTCTCGAACCTCCACCTCTCATCCAAGGCCCTGAAGAAGTTGTAGTGTCCATGGATGGCTAGGATGCAAAGCAGACCAACAAAAGGAAACTGATGAAGCAAGAAGTCCTGCAAAAACTCAGGTAAGCGGTGGAAATGATCCAACATTAGGGCCCAGTGACACCACATAACCCGGTCCGCATCCCCAACCTGAGACAAACAATGTCACGGTAGACACGACATTAGCAAAGCAATAATAGTAAAGCAAAAGCATTTAAAAAGAAAGGCAATGTTAAAATTTACCTCAAAGTCTGGACTCTCGTAGATATGTTCGCTACTAAGTAGCTGCTCCTCAAAGTTGTCGGACTCCTGGAAGTACAATTATCAGTTAATTGTCATCAACATTGCAATGCAAGTTATACCAAAGAAATTCACCTCAAAGGGGATAGCAGGTGCTGACCTGCTGGAAGCCTGAGATCTCGAGGTAGCACCTCACCGTCGTGTGTGATAACTAGAAGCCCTACCCCGAGAAGGCTACAAGCTCTCACCCACAGGAGTCGGAGCATCTTGCAAGCAGATGAAGATCACAAGAAGTGGTATTGAATAGCAAATTCAAGTAAAGAAAATGCAGTAAATTTGGGTGCAACAAAGCATGAGTTTTAGCTAGTGCATGTAGTACAAATATCCAAGTGAGAATCATGTTCACGAATATTTGCAGACAATTGCAAGACAATGGACTCAAATGGGCGTAACGTGCATGGGGCATGTTGCGTCACCACCAGCACCCGCCACCCAAGCCATGTCCTCGTTGGAAATACCATCATGGTTGACCTCACCCATACCGCTGACCACCTCACAACCATCAAGCTAATACATAGCCCACCGACCACCTCACGGCCATCAAGCCAACCCACAGCCCACCACGCATACAGCCATCAAGCCAACCCACAACCATCCACCACCACCCATACGACCTCCACCTAACTGTCCAAGTTGCCACCTCGCCAGAACCAATCATCAACCCCTGGCCATCGAGGAGGAAATGAGGGGAAGCACCAAAAACAAAGGAGAAGCGAATGGAGGATAATAAAAAAAAAACCGGGGTACCTTCGCTGGTGAACCCCTCTCCATCCAATCTTGGAGGGTCTGGTCCATTAAACCTCGTCGCCAATCGCCAACACCGCACCTAGCCACTGCACCACGCCACCGCATGCACTACAAGAAAAATTGGATTTTGCGAGGACAAAGAGAGAGGACTTAGCGAGGAAATGACCTCGCAATAATATAATGAGGACATATAGTGGGGATTTTGCGAGGAAATTACCTCGCAATAGTTTTTTGCGAGGATTATTTCTCGCAATGTCTTTGCTTTTTATTTAGCAAGTGTATAACGAGGAAATGTCTTCGTTAAAGTCCTCGCTAATTCAGATATAAAATACCTTGATGCGGGTCGGTTTTCCCCTTTCTTTCTTACCCTAACCTCACTCGTCTGCCTCCTCCTCCACCTTTCCTCCTCCTTGATCTGTCCGACGTGCTCCGACGTTCCACACCACCTCCATAGGGCCTTCTCGACAGTGCGTCCTTCGACGTCATCCTCCTCCTCTTCCTATCTATCATCGAATTAGTCGACACTGCGTCCTCTCGTCGGCACACCGACGTGCTCCGACTTTCTACACCACTACTACAACGCCTACTCAATGTTCCCCTTACCAGCACAACATCATCCTCCTCCTCCCTGTCTAAGGTAAGACTGCTGACATCTATGGGAACCTGTGTGCCAGAGATAGGATCATTAACAAAATCTTCATGAGGGAACCTGTTTAATGACATTAAACCCTATGGGCACCTTGTCTTTTTTGTTCATCAGTGCCTTCTCTATGGATGAAATAATAGGTCTAAGGTAAGAACATGGCAAATGATTTGAGTATCATAAATAATATTTTTTTTCCAATGTAATACTTATTTTGATCTGAGCATATATTGTGTGCTTTCCATTGCAATTGATTTCCTTGTAAGCATGCTACTGGTCTTCTTCAAACTTGAATTGGAATGCATTAAAAGATGTCATAGTCCAAAGCTTACTTCAAGAGGAGATTAAAATGGTTTTGGTAAAGACATAATTTAGGAATATATATATATATATAGATACAGTTTGAGTCAACTACAGACCTGAGAAATACTATCTGTGTAATCATGTCTAAGATGCATTAGAGTAATATCAACCAGGAATTAAACATATGGTTTGAAATCGAACATGCATGATTGTTTCAAAAGGTACATTTGGTTCATAATTTGAAAAAATTATCCTTTAGAAGAAGCAATAAGAAAACGTACAAGACGAAGAGAATAGCCACATATCTTCATCCATAATTTAACAAAAATTTAGTTGTAGGTATGAAATATCCAGCATCATTGCATTACCCATTGGAATTAGGATTTTTAATTCTTTCTCAAAGGATTAATTAACATCTTACACAAAGATCTCCATTGGAATTGGACCTGAAAACCTGCAACCAATGAGGATACTGGACGGCGAAAAGGGAAAACCTTGTCATAAAAATAAGGTAGACAATATGATGAACAATCAAAGATTGATAATCATTGTTTGCTTACAAATTTGTTAGCTTAGTCAACTTCCCAATTGGACAGCAGAGATCCATTCGAACCCACATTGTAGGACAGATCTCTACATAAATAGTTAACCAAAAAGTAAAGTGATAAGTAGAACTAAAAGTTAGGAATACCAACAAAATAATATTTTAAGCAACCAGTCGAGATAATACATGTTAACTTGCATGCCTTCAACCTTCAACATTTATAAGGTTTGTTTTTTTTTATTTTTTTGAATAAACTTTTATAATGTTTGTAAAGATGAACATAACCAAAGTGATAAATAGAACTGGAAGGAGCGTTAATTCAGTTGTCCTACAAAGTCTGCTGCTTTGTAAAATATACTTGATTATTCATTGATATGGTTAAGGATTGGGAATCATTGGTATGATGCTAGAGTGTATGCAGTAATAAAGTTTTGCTGGTGGAGTTAATTTTGATTGTGCCACAAAGTTTTATGATTGTGACAGAGGATCCATGCAGATCTAGATCAGAAATTCTTGTGTATGATGCAATTAGGAGCAAACAAGATGAACACCTAAGGACTAAGGCAAAAAGGGGAGAAGAGAATTAGTGGGAGACATTTCTAACATCAATGCAATGGTTGTAATCCATAGTTTCTCGGTCCTCATGCACCACCTATGCATTGCAACTTTACTAATAAAAATGGTGTTTCTGCTAGTACCATGTGCAGTGTTGTGTTTGTCAATTAAGGATTGCACTGAGTACTGAGTTTTTTCTCCCTTTTAAGGCAATGGTAATTTGTATTAATGAATGAAAGGCTAGGAGATGGACCTTGGCACATTAGGTTTTGTGGAAAACTATAAGTGTTGATTTAAACATGGGGAGGCCTTTCAAAGCTATGGGAAAGTTGCTCCTACAATGTTGTAGACCATACTCTAGATCAAATCTCTATAATTCCATCAAATTCAATGTTGTAGCAAGTTGAGGATGAAGAAAGAACGTTTGTAGAAGATGACAGTGAAGATGATGATGAAAATGAAGAAGAAGAAAGTATTGACTATAGTGACGAAGATTAATTAGATTTTCTTGTTATTTTAGTAAATATCTTCTTTAATTTACTTTGTAAACTCCTTCTGCACTTGCATTCTATATTGATCTGTTATTTAATTTTGATATCTATCAACTAATTAAGATAATATATAAAACTAACAACTTAATTT
>JAMKQA010018956.1:0-22170 GCA_024699735.1 Posidonia australis
TGATCAGGGGTAACCTGGCACACAAGCAGTAGGTGAGGACATCCTTCCCCAACCATCCTGCACTGCCGCGATGGGATTCCCTGTGCGGGATGCCACCGCCCCGGCCAACAAGCCTCACATTTCCTGTTCCTCACAGGAGCACGGAGATACGTTTCGGAAGACGCCCCAGTCGGTGACCCGAACAACTAGGTCCAATGACCCAGGCTCAGCCTACACTGCTTCGAGCTCGGTGACCCGAACAACTCGGTACATCTACCCAGGCTCAGCCTACACCGGTAGTGACCCGAACAACTAGGCTCAAAGGCCCAGGCTCAGCCTACACTGCTACAAGGAGCGCGGTGACCCGAACAACTAGGCTCAAAGGTCCAGGCTCAGCCTACACCGGCTCAAAGCTCGGAACCACAATCTTTTCACAACACATTATTAGTGTTCCAAAACTCTTTCCAATTTTCCGAAACCCATTTTCCATTTCATTCATTCCGTTGCAGGACTCTGTTCCTTGCAACACACGACTCTCCACTGGTGTCCCAACTCAGGCCATCAAAGCCACAATAAAACCATAAATTGGGTCTCAAGCCTAAAAACAACACAAAACCATCTTTTAAATCATTTATAGGGTCAAAACCCAAAACCACACCCAAATCCACTTGTTTGGGGTACCACTTGCCTCTATGTCATTATACGGGGCAAAACACCAATCACATAAACCCATCATACCAAAACAACCACTTAACATCAATAAAAACCTCATTAAAGGCTTTAACAAAACAGGGCAAAAATCAGCATACCGTTTTCCCAAATTGGTTTGCCGAAATCCCCTGATTCGGCATACCGAAGGGGAATTTCGGTATACCGAAATCTCCTGATTCGGTATACCGAAATTCTTCGGTATGTCGAATCTCTGTCAGATTTTTCAGACAGCGGGGAAACGGTCGATCGAAATCCTCCGGTCGTCCGAGGTCAAAAATGCGGGGTGCCGATGGGAGCAAAATGGTATGCCGAACCTCAAAACGGCATACCGTTTTCTACTGTTGCAGAAAACTCCCCAGCTCCGTCCTCATTTGTCTCCCTCAAGTGGGAGTAAGGATCGGATTCCCCAAACAAACACCATAAATTCTCATAAAAACACGGGGTGTAGACCCTCAAGTCTACTTCTAAATCCCTCAAACCAATCAAGATTTCATCAACTACACAGGAAGATAAAAATTCGCAAAGGAAACATGCTCAGAAATAAACCTTAAAGCATTTAAGGCAAAATCTCCACAGAACTCCCAAAATCCACACAATCTAGCATGATCATTATACAAACACAACATTTAACTCAATCCCAATCATATTATGATTTTTCTACAATTTTTCATGCATTTATCACAATTTTCATGCATTTAATCCCAGGCCACAGGCGACCCTTACCACACCCCGGCAAGCCTCCACGAGCTCCGGCGGAACGCACGGACGGCTCACCACCTCCTCCCACTCGCGCACCTCGGCTCCCTTTCTTCTCTTCCTTTCTTTTCTCGCCGCACACCTCCTCTGCTCAGCCCACCCCTGCCTCCCTCTCTTATTTCCACCACCGTCTACATGGCGCCGGCCACCCATCCCGTCGGACGAGATGGGGAGGCACGGGCCTCCGTCGTTTGTGGCACGGGTGGAAGGATAGAAAGAAGAAGAAGACGTGAAAATGGTGGAAGGGCGTGGCTCGCGAGAGAAAAGAAGGAAAAAGAGGAAGAAAAGAAAAGAGGAAAGAATGGCACGCAAACTGAGACAACTGTGCATCCTCAAATCGGACTCCACATGGGTCCCAAATCACAGGCAGATGCACAGAAAGCCAACCACAACCACACACAGCCAAGAAACAACATATTATCCATTAATAAACCATTAAACACAATATTGCAAATAATACATGATTTATAATGAAAATGGATAATTAGGCCGAGATGTTACATCTACCGACATCATATCTCAACTGAAGAAGGTCAAGGCTGATATCTCCATTTGGGATCTTATCCATACTTCTGTAGAACATCGAGAGGCCTTCCTCGGGGTCTTTCAGGCTGCTCACGTCTCCCCCACCATAGAATCGTCCGCTCTTGAGAATATGGTAGGCATGGTCGCAGAGCCTCATGTTATTTCCTTTTCCAGTGAGGAATTGCCTCCGACAAGAATGTCAATCATAACAAGCCCCTATTCATTACAGCGCAATATCAGAGCTTCCGAATTCCCCTCACATTGGTAGATAATGGCGCAGGCCTTAACGTCTGTCCTTTGCGCACAACAAATAAAATTGGATTCAAAGTCGAGGATGTCATACCAACTACGAAGGGAATGACGGCTTTCAATAACACGCATCACGACGCGCTAGGGATGCTGGTTATTCCTCTCACCATAGGGCCTGTAGTCTTCGACGTCGAATTTTACATTACGGATCTGGAGCCCTCTTTCAATCTTCTGCTTGGGCGCCTTTGGTTGCACAAGCATCAGGTGATCCCCTCGATCCTCCACCGCATGGTTAAGTTCCGCTGGGGTAACGACATAATTGTTGTCATGGCGGAGGATCTTGACAAAGAAAAGGTCGAGTCGGTCTCCGCTGTCTCCCTCCAGACGGTCCACTTCAATCCTAAACCATCCGATGTCATGTTCCGGGTCAACCGTTTCGAGCCTGTCAATTACATTCTGGCTCTGGAGCGTGTCAGTTACTAGACCGTTTGTGGCAATCCTTTTCGGATGATCGAAAACGTATGTCACAAATAGGGATACATGAAGGGGACGCCGCTCGGGCGACACAGCCAAGGAATCTCCGAGCCCATCCAAGCGGAGGAGAGGCGAGAGTTCGATGGTCTAGGATACAAGTGGCAGCTGCACAAAGATGGATATTTGCGCACCAGGAGATACAAGAAGATTTATATTCCGTCGAATCTCACCAACTTTGTTAGTGTAGGGATACTCGATCCTAATCAGAGCCAGGCCACTGGAGAGAAGAGCCGACACCAGATGATGCAGCCACAGTCTCAACCGACGGTAGGCACTTTGACGACATTTGCCACCTCCCTAACAGCGAGCCCCACAATAGCAGTCTTGCAAGCAGTGACAACAGTAGATCCATCAGTGCAATCAGTCAGTTTTGGACATTGTTTACAGCAGTCTAAGATCCAATCAGCAAAGGTCCACAATCCAGATGAGGCAGGGGCAGAACCGAGTGCTGTCCAATGTTCTGATTGCATCACAGTAGAGGATGAGATAGTTGGCAAGGTAGGTCAGTCGAGTCAGCAAGTCAGTGACCTAGCGCTTCTGTTCCAAGAGCAGTTGTCTGGATTGACCGAGGGCACAGCAGAGCATCCAGGGCTGAGGAAAGGAAAGTCAAGGGCCTCAGAATCAAAGCCAGCAATTCCCCACCAGCAGTCGGACCACTCATCCATCATGGTCCTAGCTGATTCACAACCAAAATCCACTAGACCATTAGAGTTAATTTCTTTGGAGTCGGTATAGACACCTTGATTTTGAGGCAACTCGTAGGTGAATCCGGCAGAAGATGTTGCTTTGGATGCGGCAAACTTAACCACTTTTGAACCTTTTTTGACATTTTAATTAGTCCGAGATCATCGCACAAACCGACCACAAACCTACGGTCTGGCAGCTAGGTGGGAGCACCAAAGTGGAGCATCAGAGTGGCTTTATTTAGTATAGGAGTTGTGTGGTCTTGTGTGAGGCATATTGCCTTTGAGCACGAAACCAATACCTTGATGTCTTGGGTTTCTTCTTTCCTTTATGACCTTGTGGAAGAAGGGGAAACTCAATCACATGTGATCAGGTGTTTTAGATGCCCATGATGCATTTTTAGATGATTTTATGCATGTTTGCTAGATTTTATATCACTTCACTGGCACACTTTTCTGGTACACATCAGTAGCGCACATAGGTGACGCACCACATAGGCGCACATAGGTGGCGCACCAGACTGGCGCACTTGCCTGTTTTTCACTACACATAGTAGCTTTTTGGCATGGTATTTAACATGATTCCCGATTTACTTTGCCTTTGGTTTTGTTTGGGTGTCCTGCTAGCTATATCAGGATGACTCCAGTCTGTCTTCATCCATAGTTGTGCATGGTAGCTTAAGTTTTGCATATAGCAAAGTGAGGACGAAAGTCATTTGGTATTATTGGATCTTTGGTCAAATCCGTGCAGTATCTTTGCACCAGTGTTTGATCCACCCCCCGGGTGACCTTTCTGAGCATTAGGACACATCCTACAGTCCCTCTTCCCATGTTTAGCATAAGGAACCACTTGTACATAGCATTGCATGGTATATCACCCTTGGGCGTACAGAAACAGGTTGAAAAGTCAACATTTCATATAAGTAAACGAGAAAACCCATGAAAAATCGATTTTCCAGGCACACGAGAGTGCTTAATACCTTCGTCGTGCGTAACAGGGATCTTTGCCCATTTTCTGGTTCGTGTTGACCTTTTCCATTGGTTTTTATGGCATGGTTTTAAATGTTTTAAAACGATTTTCCTCGTCTCCCATTTTCAAGTAGACTAGGTGGCGACTCCTGCATTTTTATCATTTGCTTTTTACTGTTTTGCCGTGACTTTGCCGACACTCGCGCATTTGGCCTTTTGCGCCACGCCCGAGGCTGTCGCCGGCATGGTTACAGCCGAGAGGCGGGTCTAAATGGTATATGCAGTTGAGTTCAGAAGGAAAGTCGGGCGGCATCACTCCTATTAGTCAGCAGTAGAACAGCCGCCAGTCATTTGCACTGGTTGTACATACTACAGAAAATCCAAAAAAAATCAAAAAATCCAAAAAACCCAAAAAAATTTAGAAAAAACCAAAAAATCAAAAAATAGTATCAGGGGCTGAGGAATCAGAGCAACCCGACCAATCACTAGAGCCCACTGTTAAAGATCCAGAAGTCACACAATGCAGATACAAGAACACCAAAGTCAGTGTGACCAACCTGAAGACTCACCAGGGGCAGAAATCAGAGCATATCATCTCCTTTGATGTCACCAACCCGACCTTCAAAGAGGAAATCATATCAGAGCTCATCACTTATGAGGAGGAGGATGATGACATGAATGAAGACGGTGAGACACTCGAATTCCAACCCTACGATAATGATTTAGAGGGACCAAATATGCATGTCGAGGAAGAAATTGAACGGGCGAACATCGACACAACAGAGGATGTCAAGGAGGTACTCATCAGTGCTAAGCTATCTCCACAGGCTAGGGCAGATTTCATAGCATTTCTGAAGGAATACACATATGTCTTTGCCTGGAGTTACGATGACATGGTCTGCCTGAACGTCAAAGTGATGGTACACAAGTTACCCCTGAAGCCTAACGAGAGGTCCGTCAAGGAAAAACTTAGGAGATGGTGACCTCACTGGATCCTGAAGCTCAAAGAGGAAATCATGAAGCAGCACAAGGTGAACTTCCTCGAGGTGGTGCTGTACCCAAAATGGTTTACAAATGTTGTCCCAGTGCCAAAGAAAGATGGGAAGGTCCGCATGTGCATCGATTACAGAGACCTCAACAAGGCGAGCCCCAAAGACAATTTCCCACTTCCTCACATAGATGTCTTGGTGGACAACACAACTGAACACAAAATGCTATCGTTCATGGATGGTTTCTTAGGGTACAACCAGATCAAAATGGCAGAGGAGCATATGGAGAAGACATCCTTCATCACCCCCTGGGGAGTGTTCTGCTATCGTGTGATGCCATTTGGGCTCAAGAATGCGGGCGCAACTTATCATAGCACAATGACTGCACTTTTCCACGACCTTATGCATAGGAAATAGAGGTCTATGTAGACGATATGATTGCCAAGTCCAAAGAACCTGAGGAGCACCTGGTCTATTTGAGAAAGCTGTTTGATCGCCTTAGAAAGTAAAAGCTCCATCTTAACCCCAACAAATGCATATTCAGGGTGTCTTCTGGCAAACTTTTGGGATACATTATCAGTCATAGGAGAATCGAGGTCGACCTTAGTAAAGCAAGAGCCATAATCGATATGCCTCCTACATCTGAGAAGGAAGTTCGGAGCTTATTGGGCCGATTACAGTATATCAGCCGGTTCATAGCACAGCTTACTCCCATCTGTGAGCCTATCTTCAAGCTGTTAAGAAAGAATGCACAAATCCATTGGAATGAGGAATGCCAGGTTGCATTCGACAAAACCAAATAGCTCCTTACAAAACCTACTATCCTGGTTCCACCCACACCAGGACAACCTCTGTTGTTATATCTCTCCACCACCCAACACTCCATGGGCACAGTTCCTGGGCAACACGATGAAACAGGACGTAGGGAGAGAGTCATCGGAGAGAGTCATCTACTACCTAAGTAAGAAGTTTAACGATTGTGAAGCCAGGTATAGTCTTATTGAAAAGATCTGCTTATCCCTTGTCTGGGCCACCCAACGTCTCAGGCATTATATGATGGCATATCCGGTCCTTCTCCTATGCCGGCATGACCCTATGAAGTACTTGTTCCAAAAGCCAACATTAGTGGGGCGATATGTGAAATGGTAGGTGATGCTGTCCCAATACGGCATTACATTTGTCACACAGAAATCAAAGAAGGGGCAAGCAGTAGTGGACCACCTAGCTGACCTACCATTGCCAGAGTATGAGCCGTTGCAGACGCAGTTCCCGGACGAAGACATCCTATTCGCCATGCGAGATGTAGATTTTGAGGAGTCAGAAGACAAGTCCCGGTAGCACTTATACTTCGATGGAGCTGTCAACAAGAGGGGTAGAGGAATCGACGCGGTATTGTTGACACCATAGGGACAGATGACCCCATTCTCAAGAAAGTACACTTTCGAGTGCACCAACAATGAAGTCGAGTACGAGGCATGCATCATGGGACTGCAAATTACATTGGAGCGTGGCGCACGGAAGCTACAGGTGCACAGGGATGCCATGTTGGTCATATCCCCGATCAATGGCGAATGGAAAACCAAGGATCCAAAGCTCGTGCCATATCACGAATATCTCTTACAACTCGTCAAGGAGTTCGAAGAAGTGCGCTTCTCCTTCATGAGTAGAGCAAAAAACTCTTTCGCAGATGCATTGGCAACTCTTGCCTCCTGGCTCTCAATACTTGAAGAGTGCATTGTCGACGTGTCGATCACTTGAGCAGAGCAACTCGTCCATTGCATGAGCATAGAAGAAGTGGACCCGTCAGCAGAGCTCCCTTGGTATCATGACATCAAGACCTTCCTAGAATCAGGCGATCTCCCAACCGGCAAATCACTAGTAGATAAGAAGACCTTGGCACGCCTGGCGTCAAGACACGTGTTGGGTGGGCGTAGACACCCCGATTTTGAGGTGTCTCATAGATAAGCTTTCCAGATGTTGCTTTGGATGTGGCAAACCAAATCTCATTAGCTAAATCGACCACAAACCTATAGTAGGCCCGCAACCCAATTAGAAATCCAGACAGGTAGGGGAGAGCACCAAGTTAGAGCACCAAGTTAGAGCACCAATGTGGAGCACCTGTTTGGAGCATCGAGCAGGAGCACTACAGTGGCACACCTAGCTGGAGCACCAGGCTGGCACACCTACCTAGCGCACCTACCTGGCGCACCAAGCTGGCGTACAGCCACTTCTCAGACTGTTGGCTGCTGGCTTTCCACCTCCCATTGCTGTTACGTCCACCAACGAATATGCCATGGAATCTTCACAGGCTCTTCGTTTATGAGGCTCCTTGTATTCTCTAGGAGTTACCCTTGAGAAATCCTATATAAGGACCCCCATAGGCAACCATTAGAAGAGGTTAGAAAACCTTGATTCGACAATCCTAATCTAAGAGAGCATCTTGAGCAAGCCATATACTCTTTCCAGCAGCCTATTCTCGTTTTCTGGAGTATTCCCTTGCATTCCAAAGCATCTTCAGCCCTCCCAAAGCAACAAGGATCATATTATCTTGGGTTCTCTAGGAAGAAACACCTTGGATAAGGTAGGTTCCACTCTTCATGTTTTCATTTTCAAATCTTTGTTCTTGCATTGGATAAAGCATGCCTTAGACTTCAAATATAATCAGATTTCTTGCTATTTATGTAAGAGTCCTATGATAAGCTTGATTGTTTCCTATGTGAGATACTTTGCATGTAGACCTTTAAGATAAAACTTTGCATCTTAATGTTCCTGTGAATAGTCTTTCTCCTTGTTTCTCTGCACAAGAAATCATTGTTTTTATGCACATGCATGCTAGAATATGCAATTGACATGTTCTTTATGTATTCATCTCGCGTATGGCTTGTCAAGTTTACCTTTTCATACATGTTCTTTAGAATTTCGTTTAAGCATTTCTGCAATAAACCCAATGTCTTATTTCGCTTTCCGATCAAATAAAAAAGAAAAGGGTTTTCTACTCATTTTCATCTCATCATATTGCTGTTTTTATCATTTTGCATAACAGGCTTAAAAAACAGAAATCGCCTCTCTGAATCTGGACCAGAATTCTGAATCAGACTGCAGTCTCATTCAGATTTTCTGGGGAGCACCATTCTGGAGCTCCTATATGGCGCACCAGAGTGGCGCACCATATCAGAGCACCACTCTGCAGGCGCACCATCCTGGTGCACCTGACTGGTCAGAGAGCAAATCACCCTCTTTTGTATCCTCATCTGCATGTTTTCCCCAATGATGTTGAGTCTGATTCTTTTGGCAATGATTCTCTGATATTTTGTGATTTCGCATGCATGGTTCCAGCATCAACTGATATTATTTCTAAGTCATTGTGCACTCTGTATCTTCAGTCCATAGTTCAAAATCTGGTAGGCTGATTGTACTTAGCTCCCCTGTGGAGATTCTATGCATCAACCCATGATCCAGTAACATGGCTGAACCTTGTTGTTTTCATTCAGCATAGGTAGGATGTGACCTTGTGTGAGACTATTAGTCCTTGAGCGCAAGATCCATGAGCTTCTTATACTTGCATGCCTTTCATTTTTGAAGGATATTTTCCATTTACAAGAGTTTTACATTGCATAATTTTCTGAGCGCATTTACATGTGATTTTGTACTGCATGGATTTCTGTTTTTTCCTCAGCACATCTTTCTGGCCCACATAGGAGCACACAGGCGGCACACCAGACTGGAGCACCAGTCTGGCGCACCTAACAGGCACATCAGCCTGTTTTCAGTAGCACACCGCAGTTTTCACATGGTTTTTAGCATGATTTCCAGCATCGATTTGCTTTCAGTTTTCTTTGGCTTCCTTCCTTGGTATATCCAGGGAGACCCCTTCCTGTTTTTAGCCATTTCTATGCGTGTTAGATCATACATTGCATGTAGTAAAGCAAGGATGAAAAATCACTCGAAATTATTAAATCTTTGATCTTATTTGTGCAACACCCTTACATCAATGCTTGACCCGTGATATGAGTGATCCTTCTGAGCATTAGGACACATCCTGCACTCCATGCACCCATATTGTAGCATAAGACACCACTCACTTAGCATGGCATGGCATATCACCCTCGGGCGTACAGTAAAGGCTGAAAAGTTGACATTTCATAAGCAAATGAGAAACCTATAAAAGATCGATTTTTTGGGCGCATGAGGGTGCTTAATACCTTCCTCGTGCGTAATAGGGATCTTTACCCATTTTCTGGTTTATGACCTGCTTTTCATTGGTTTGTCTGCACGATTCTTTTTATGGTTTTCCTCGTCTTCCATTTTAATAGACTAGGTGGCGACTCCTGCATTTGCATTTTTATTTTGCCGTGACTTTGCTGATCCTTGCGTATTTGGCATTAGTGCCAAGTCCCGAGGTTGTCGCCGGTATGGTTACAACGGGGGACATTTATACAGAAGGTTATATTGTAGACACCTCGATTTTGAGGCGGCTCGTAAGTGAACTCCCCAAAAGATGTTGCTTTGGATATGGCAAGCCTAACCTCAGTTGAATTTTATCTGGCACCTTGGTTACCCTAAGCCTATTGCAAACTCATGGTCCAATTTACAATTCAAGCAGTTAGATCTGGAGCACCAATGAGGAGCACCAATGTAGAGCACCAAGCTGGCGCACCAAGCTGACGCACCATTGTGGCCCACCAAGCTAGCGCACAACCATTTTCAGGGTGCTGGCTGTTGGCTTTCCATCTTC
Source organism: Posidonia australis (assembly GCA_024699735.1). NCBI lineage: Eukaryota > Viridiplantae > Streptophyta > Magnoliopsida > Alismatales > Posidoniaceae > Posidonia > Posidonia australis. The sequence goes on from JAMKQA010018956.1 coordinate 10,131, forward strand.
TATGCTTGTAACCTTCACTTGCGAATATTCCTCACAAATCTACGCAAGGCTGTTGAGTTTCGAGGTCTTTTGCATCCCAAGGAGTTACCTCTTGATCCTCTTTAAAAGGCCATCCATGAGCAACATTTTTTCTCCTTTAGCAAGTCACCCACTCCTAGCAACCTGCACCCCAACTTCCAGAGCACACTCTTGCATCCCTGAGCACTCCCAACTGAGTCCAAAGCAACAAGGAGGAGATACCTTGAGCCATCCAAGGAGGAGACACCCTAGGAGGTAAGGTCCTTTACCCATCTCTCCACTTAGGTTTTACATAATATTCTGGATAAAACCTGTAACTAAACTTATATATTGTCTATATATTGATGTTCTTTCGTGCCTTTTTGTGTTATTTTGGATATTCATGATGCTTCCTTATATGTTCATTGTTTCTTTATCATGATGATTTTGCATTGTGTGATCTTTATTTTAACAATGAATCATAGTCTTGTGTAACCACTAGTTATGGAACATGAATTGTGATGCATCCCCTATACATGCTTGATCATTTCCTTATGCTCCCTACGTCAGCCAGATCACTGCATGAATCCTAAAATCCATCAACAGTAACTGCAGTCCTTTTAAACCCATGAACATGCATGACTTGAGGAGAGAATGATAAGAGTGTTTTAATGCTTGTTTTTTTAACCTGACTAAGTTTTCTGGCATCTAGGTAAATGATCTGAATAGTCAGTAACCCAATTCATTGCATGCATTTGGCCCAAACTCTGAAATCAGACTGCAGTCTGATTCAGGATTTTTGGGGTGCACCAAACTGGCGCACCATCTTAGCGCACCAGGCTTGTGCACCATCTTAGCGCACCAGGCTTGCACACCAGCCTGGTCACGGGGTGCAGGCAGCCCATTTTTTTCATTATGATTTGCGTGCATTTATGTTTGTTCTGGACTTTGAGTTTCCTGATGTATGATCTCTGATATGCCATGTTTTTGCTTGCATAATTTCAGCATGCAATAACATCCTTTGCATTAGTTTTGCATCTAGTGAAGTTTGGCTTGCCGCTTGGGTATGGAGAACTGGTGGCTTTCAAGAACTCTTTGTGTAGAGTTCTTTTGCATCAGTCCATGATCCCGATCCAAGTGGCGTCGCTGGGATTCATCAGCCTTCATCAGAGTAGGGTTGTGTGGTCTTGTGTGAGGCTTATTGTCCTTGAGCACAAGACCCATGCCATGATGTTTTGGGTTTCCTCTTTCCTTAATGACTTTGTGGATGAGAGGGGAACTCACACGTGATCAGGTCTTTTAGATGTCTATGATGCGTTTTCAGATGGTTTTATGCATGTTTGCGAGATTTTATATCGCATAGCACATTAGTCTAGCTTACTGTCTGACCTGCAATTTCATAGACACACATAGGTGGCGCACCATATAGACGTACATAGCTGGTGCACCAGACTGGCGCACCAACCAGGCACACCTGCCTGTTTTCACTACACAACAGTGGCTTTTTGGCATAGTGTTTTGCATGGTTCCTGATTTGCTTTGCCTTTGGTTTTCTTTGGGTGTCCTCCTGGAAATATCAGGATGACTCCTGTCTATTTTCATCCACCTTTGTGCATGGTAGCATAGGTTTTGCATATAGCAAAGCGAGGACGTTAGCCACCCGATATTGTTGGATTCATGGTTATATCCGTGCAATATCTTTGCACCGGTGTTTGATCCACCACTCGGGTGACCTTTCTAAGCATTAGGACACATCCTACGGTCCCTCTACCCATGTTTAGCATAAGGCACCACTTGCATATAGAGTTGCATTGTATATCGCTTTTGGGCGTACAAAAACAGGTTGAAAAGCCAACATTCCTTATAAGTAAATGAGAAACCAATGAAAGATCGATTTTCGGGCGCACGAGGGTGTCTAATACCTTCCTCGTGCGTAACAGGGATCCTTGCCCATTTTCTAGTTCATGTTGACCTTTTCCATTGGTTTTATGTTATTGTTTTAAATGTTTTAAAACGGTTTTCCTCGTCTCTCGTTTTTAAGTAGACTAGGTGGCGACTCCTGCATTTTTATCATTTGCTTTTTATTGTTTTGCAGTGACTTTGCCGACCCTCGCGCCTTTAGCTTTTCGCACTACACTCGAGGTTGTCGCCAGCATGGTTACACATATAACTAGATGCTTTTGTGGTGTGTCAACAAGAAGGAGGTTGACACCATGATGCTTTAGATCCACGCTGGGACATGTGGCCCCAACATGAATGGAATGCTGTTAGCCAAGAAAATCATGCTATAGGGCTACTTTTGGTCAGCTATGGAGGCAGATTGCTGTCGCTTCGTACGCAAATGCTACAACTATCAGATCCATGAGAATTTCACACATGCTCCCCCTCAACAGCTGCACAACATGTCTTCACCGTGGCCTTTCTCTACTTAGGGAATAGACGTCATCGGAGCCATCCATCTGGCATCATCTAATGGCCACAGCTACATCCTGGTGGCCATAGACTACTTTACCAAATAGGTAGAAGCGGCCTCCTACAAAACCGTCACAGCTGTAGCTACAGAAAAGTTCATCAAAAACAATATCATAGCCCGGTACGGGGTGCCACACTCCATCATCGCAGACAATGGCAAGAATTTCATAGCTCAGAGATTGGAGGATTATCTGCAGAGCCTCAAGATCAAACATCACAAACCGTCCCCGTACCGCCCACAGATGAATGGTGCCGTTGAGTCAGCAAATAAAAACTTAATCAAGATCCTGAATAAGAGCGCCGAGACACACAAGGATTGGCACGAAAAACTCCCTTATGCGCTATAGGCCTACAGAACTTCGGTTCGGACCTCAACAGGAGCGACACCTTACTCATTGGTGTATGGCATGGAAGCAGTCCTACCAGTTGAGGTAGAAATCCCATTACTCAGAATCTTAAGGGAGGCTGAGCTAGAAGAAGCTGAATGGGTTGAGGACCGATACATCCAACTGAATTTGATCGACGAGCGTAGACTACAGGCCATGTACAATGCCTGCTGTTACCATGCGAGAATTGCCAAATCATATCAGAAAAGAGTCCGACCTAGGTGCTTCGCACCTGGCGATCTAGTCCTGCAAACCATACATCTCCCATACGGTCGAGGCAAATTCCGACCTAACTGGCATGGTCCTTACATCATCAAGCAAGTTTCTTCGGGAGGCGCAACAATCCTCGAAGACATGGACAGCGTCGAGCTACCTGAGCCAGTCAACACATGTTATCTGAAGTACTACCAATGAGTGGAAGGCTTGTATCCTTGCCTTGCAAAGTATCCTTTTGCGCATCATACATCATCTATTACTCCATCATGCATGCATATTTCTAAATAAATGGTGATCCAAGTGCATTTAATCCATAGCATTTGCCTTTTTTTATTTTCATGCGCATCAGAAACTTAAGCACGTCAATAACTGCATGCATTTACTCATAAAAGCATCAACATCACATCCCGATGACGAGAATCGGAATAGCTAGTCTGCTTGAGAAGGGTCTACACCTCTTCAATTGATACTACCTAGACATTCTAGGGAGCGAGGGAGCCACCACCTAACCATGGTTAGGCGAAATGTCCAAACTCCCGTAGGGCCTTACACCTCTAGAGGGATATAAAATGTTAGGAGCGAGCATGAGTGTGAGCCAAAATAGAAAAATAAATGTATCCACAAGGGCATAAACGAAATAACAAGACAGAAGTCGAAGACAGAAGCTAGCCCTAACAGAGAGAGGCAAGTAGGCCAACTTTATCCCTATCACTTACTTTGGGGAGGAGTCGAAGCAAGCATCCGGGAGATCCAAGTAACCAAAGGGACTAGCCACTCCTTGCATACAATTCCAGCAGCCCCCTCCAAATCTGGATGCCCATTACCCCCAAGCAAGGGTTAGAGCGAGCCTACGAGCCTAAAAGGGAAAAAAGAAATAAGCAAAAAGCCAAAAAAATAGGTCTAAGTCCCCAAGAGTTTGGTACGGAGCCTAACCTACTGAATCATCCATCCCAGAGAGCCACCAACAACCTAGAAGTCCGGGTAGTGTCTTATGAACCGAGGTCTTCTTCTTTTCTCATAGCAGGCATGATTAGCATTCCAAATTCTGAGGGATGACACAACTCAACACCATCATTATTGCATGCATTATTACTTGTCCACTTTACAAGGTCCCGCTGGGTCCCAAACCTGGGGCATGTCAGCTGCTCTTCAGCCAAAGACCTGGCAGAGGATACCATGCACCAGGGGCATGTCAGCTGCCTTTGTGGTGATAACCTTCCCTGTCAACCAGGGGCATGTCAATTGCCTTGTTGGTTGACCCTTCTTGGGACAGTATCTTGGTCCAGAATATGTTGTCTCCTCCATGGCTCAAGCGCGGAAATGAGGACAACAATAGCCATGAGCCTCTAAGATCAGAGCAAAGTCAAAATATCCGTACTCCCCTAATCAGCATGAGAGAGTACGGTCGACAGTCTAGTGCCGAAGTCAAACTACCAGGAAGTCAACCAGTTACACAATAGTGAACCTAAAGAGATGTCAGAAATCATCCAACAAGTCCATCTTATTCGAGGAGGAAACAATGCCCTCGTGAAACCCTTATCTAGCCAAGTTCCTTACATCAGTGCAGAATCTGAGCAACGGTTTATCCAGATCAACCATAATCAAGTGAAAAGACAGAGCAGTCACACAGCGAAGCAAGCGAACAGCACACAGAACAAACCTCCTGGCTAGCAACAAAGTTGCATAGCTTTTGTCCCTATCTTCGTGAATCCTCTAAATCCGGAGGAGATCCGAGTCATTAATTCCTGGTCCCTCAGGAATAGCCTTTATCCTTTCTCTAGTGACTCCTCTAAGTCCAGAGGAGATTCGAGTCGCTGATTCCTGGTCCTCCAGGAACAACCTTTATCCTTTTCTCGTGACTCCTCTAAGTTCGGAGGAGATCCGATTCGTTGATCCTGGTCCCCAGGAACAACCTTTATCCTTTTCTCGTGACTCCTCTGAGTTCGGAGGAGATCCGAGTCGCTAATCCTGGTCCCCTAGGAACATCCTTTATCCTTTTCTCGTGACTCCTCTAGGTTCGGAGGAGATCTGAATCGCTGATTCCTGGTCCCCCAGGAATAGCCTTTGTCCTTTCTCTCGTGACTCCTCTAAGTCTGGAGGAGATCCGAGTCGTCGATTCCTGGTCCCCCAGGAACAACCTTTATCCCTCTTCTCGTGACTCCTCTAAGTCCGGACGAGATCCGAATCGCTGATTCCTGGTCCCCCAAGAACAACCTTTATCCCTTTTCTCGTGACTCCTCTAAGTCCGGAGGAGATCCGAGTCGCTGATTCCTAGCCCCCCAAGAACAACCTTTATCTCTTTTCTCGTGACTCCTCGAAGTCCAGAGGAAATCCTAGTCGTTTATTCCTAGTCCTTTAGGAACAGTCGTTATCCCCTTTCTCATGACTCCTCTAAGTCTGGAGGAGATCGGAGTCGCTGATTCCTGGTCCCCTAGGAATAGCCTTTATCCCCTTTCTTGTGACTCCTCTAAGTCTGGAGGAGATCCAAGTCGCTGATTCCTAGTCCCCCAGGAATAGCCTTTATCCTTTTCTCGTGACTCCTCTAAGTCTGGAGGAGATCCGAGTTGTTGATCCTGGTCCCCTAGGAACAGTCTTTATCCCTTTTCTCGTGACTCCATTGTAGGATCGAAAGGCTTCTCTAGAGGGGGGTGAATAGAGAATTTTACTTTTTAATGTTATTATACCCAATTTTAACAATAATCAAAAATGATAAGCAATGTGATCAATGAATTTGTACTTATCATGCACACTTGATGTTACTAGAATTAAATGCACAAGATGGGGATGAGAGTAATTGAAAACACAAGCAATTTATAGTGGTTCGGCAACCCCGCCTAGTCCACTCTTCAAGACCCTCTTGAAATTTTTCCCTTATTCTTAAATAATTAAGAACTTACTTGTTGGTTGTTCCACCAACTCCTCTCTTGCTCGTCCCACTTCTCTATCCCCGAGAAGCTAGAGCCCTTTCTTGATGCTTTACAAGTTGAGACTTTCCTCTCACAAAGTTCGATTACAACAATGGTTTTACAGTATGTTTGCGAGGAAAATAAATGACAGAAGGAATATATCAATTTACAAGTATGTCAAGGTGTGTCTTTATGGAGGCATAAATGAGTCCTATTTATAGCCAAGAGACCCTTATAAATTATGTCTAACGACTAAAAAAATGGTCACAAACGGTTAGTCTTTCGGTATGTCGTTTTGTCCTCCGGTGTGCCGTTTAGATCTTCAGTCTGCACTTGACGGGCAATTTGGTATGCCGTTTTTATTTCGGTATACCGATTTTTCCTGAAACGGTATGTCGTTTTATCTCGGTATACCGTTTCTGCCTTCTTCTTTGACTCCTCAGCTTTTCCGGAAGTCCGACGCACGTTCCGTTTTCTTCTGTTTGGGTATGCCGATTTTCTTGGGTATGTCGATTTGTTTTCTTCTTCTTTGAAATCGGAAGGTCGATGGGTATACCGTTCTTTCCTGACTAAGTATGCCATTTTCTCTTTCGGTATGCCGTTTCTGTCTGAAACGGTATGCCGAATTTCCTTCGGTATGTCGTTTTTGATACTTCATGAAAAACTCTATAAATATATGATTTTTGTCTTACATTACTTAATCCTTTTTTCTGAGTATAGAGTTACAACAAATAAATTTATCAATCATTTTATTTGTATGAAAATATATCCAGGTGTAATCATCAAAATAACAAAGATATTTCTAACATCCTCTATGTCTGAAGGAGATCTGAGTCGCTGATTCCTGGTCCCCTAGGAACAACCTTTATCCTTTCTCTCGTGACTCCTCTAAGTCCGGAGGAGATCCGAGTCGCTGATTCCTGGTCCCCTAGGAACAACCTTTATCCTTTCTCTCGTGACTCTTCTAAGTCCGGAGAAGATCCGAGTCGCTGATTCCTGGTCCCCTAGGAACAACCTTTTTCCTTTTCTCGTGACTCCTCTAAGTCCGGAGGAAATTCGAGTCGCTGATCCTGGTCCCTTAGGAACAGCCTTTATCTTTTTCTTGTGACTCCTCTAGGTCTGGAGGAGTTCCGAGTCGCTGATTCCTGGTCTCCCAGGAACAGCCTTTATCCATTTTCTCGTGACTCCTCTAAGTCCAGAGGAGATCCGAGTCACTGGTTCCATGTGTCCTAGGACCAGCATTTGTCCTTTTCTCGTGACTCCTCTATGTCCGAAGGAGATCCGAGTCGCTGATCCTGGTCCCCCAGGAACATCCTTTATCCTTTTCTCGTGACTCCTCTAGGTCCGGAGGAGATCCGAGTTGTTGAATCTTGGTCTCCCAAGAACAGCCTTTATCTCTTTTCTCGTGACTCCTATAAGTCCGGAGGAAATCCGAGTCGTTGTTTCCTTGTGTCCTAAGACCATCATTTGTCATTTTCTCGCGACTCCTATAAGTCTGGGGGAGATCTGAGTCGCTGGTTCCTTCTGTCCTAAGACCAACATTTGTCCTTTTCTCGCGACTCCTCTAAGTCTGGGGGAGATCTGAGTCGCTGGTTCCTTGTGTCCTAGGATCAACATTTTTCCTTTTCTCGAAACTCCTTTAAGCCTGGAGGAGACCCGAGTCGCTGTTTCCTTGTGTCTTAGGAGCAACCTCTGTCCTTTTTTCGCGACTCCTCTAAGTCCGGAGGAGATCCGCGTCACTGCCTCCTTGTATCCTCTAAGTCTGGAGGAGGTTCGACTTCTTGGCTTCTTGTATCCGAGGACCAATCCCTTATCCCTGGACTGATAGCCCTAACTATCCGGTGATGAGTCTGTCAACTCATCACAGGGTTGATAACCCTAACTATTCGGTGACGAGTCCGTCTACCCGTCTCCAGGCAGGCAACCTTATGCAGTGAGCATGCTAGCTTTATTTAGCAGTCTCCTTCGCATAGTTTCAGGATGGCTACTGACATATGACTCAGCATTTAACAGTAATTATGACTTTTCTATCTGCATTGGACTGTATGAAATATGGTGTGCATGGAACAAAGTGATTTGTCATTCTGAATGCTCTTTTAATAATGTTCTGCAGACTTGAATCAAGAAAAGCCACAACTCCTACATCAATCATGGGCTTCCCTACGATGGTCGTACCGGTGAGTTGCTCAGAGGTCCTCCAGACATGGATTGGAAAGTTGACAAGTGATGATCGTGACAAGCTACGTACTTGGGGAATCTCCATGAAATTTTTAGACATTGCGAATGTGGAGGTCTCACATTACTTCCTGTGTGCAGCAGCCCGGTTCTGGAAGTCTTCAAACCACACTTTCCGCTTCGGAAGAATTGAGTTGACCCCTACTTTGGAAGAAGTTTGCCAGGTGTGTCGTTTTCCAAAGTTCCTTGGGCCCACTATATTTACGTGGCGAGACGAATACTCTACTGTGTTGAGTGAATTACTTGGCCTATCGACCAACGATTGTGGTCGTCAATTGATCTGTACTGATGGGCAGTCACCTATGCTACAACTGATTTACTTTGACAAGATAGTCGAGATGCACACCTCCATAGGTGATGAGTTGTGGCTGAAAGGTTTCGTCGTCCGCTTCTTAGGCGAGCTGGTGTTTAGCCATGGCCGGACAGTTGTGAACATTGAGGTTGCAGAAATTGCTTTGGCGGTGATAACCCGTTAGATAGACTTGACTCCAATTATCCTGGTGTAACCATGCCGTTGAGGATGGCGGAAAACAACAATGTGTATGCGCCAAAGTCGGCAAAGCCACGGCAAAAATAAATAAAATGCAGATGCAGGAGTCGCTGTAACCATGCCGTCGAGGATGGCGGAAAACAACAATGTGTGTATGCGCCAAAGTCGGCAAAGCCACGGCAAAAATAAATAAAATGCAGATGCAGGAGTCGCCACCTAGTCTTTTTAAATGGAAGACAAGGAAAATCATATAACATGAAAATCATGCAAGACAATAAAAGAAAAAAGTCTTCGTAAACCAGAAATGCGGGTAAGGATCCCTGTTACGCACGAGGAAGGTGTTAGGCACCCTTGTACGCCTGATAAATCGGTCTTTCTATTGATTTTTCTTTTGCTTATGGAATGTCGGCTTTGCAGCCTTTGCTGTACGCCCGAGGGCGATATGTTAGGTCATGCTTGTGTGGTGTATAGGTGCATGATGTGTAGGGGTGTGTCCTAATGCTCAGAAATATCGCTCGTATGTCGGGTCAGGTGTTGATGCAAGAATATTGCATAATAAGATCAAAGATCTAATATCTTGAGCGATTTATCATCCTTGCTTTACTATATGCTTAATGCAATCTAAAATGTAGAAAAACTGCTGAAAACAAAGATGTGCCTTCCTAATGCAACAAGAAAGAAAGCCAAGGGAAAAACACAGAAGAAATCAAGTCGAGAAAACAAGCAAAATGCAAATAAAAGCCTGCTGTGTTACTGAAAACAGACTACTGCGCCTGTTTGGTGTGCCAGTCTGGTGCGCCACCTATGTGCGTCTACGTGGGCCAGTAAAGTATGCTGAGGCAAAAACAAAAAGCCACACAAAACCAAAACATCAGAGGATGCACTCTGGAAAAGTATGCAGTAGAAATCATTCAGTAAAACTTGGAAAACATGCATTAGAAGTTCTAGAAATGCAAATGCAAGGACTATGGACCTTGTGTTCAAGGGCTGGTAGCCTCACACATGGTCTCACCTATTTGAACTAGATGAAGAATGTACGATTCAGCCAGGCCACCGGATCATGGGGTAATGCACATGGTTCTCCACAAAGGAGTAAGGTGCAATCGGCCTACCAGATTCAGCCTGGAACTGAATAATAAAATGAGGAAAACAGATGGAAAACAATCTGATCAAAAGCTGAAAACATGCAGGTGATATCTTGGCACATCAGAGAATCAATCATAAAGAATCAAACTCAAAACCTCAAATAAAGCCATGCAAACAAAGATGCTAAATGCAAGTGATCTGATCTCTGTCCAGTCTGGCGCGCCTGCTTGGTGCGCCAGATGGATGCGCTGGTTGGGTGTGCCTGAGTGGTGTGCCCCAGGGAGTCTGGATCAGACTGCAATCTGATCCAGAATCCACCCCAGCTGAGATATAGGGAGATTCATGCTAATGCAGATGGGTTCATGTCATTATTAAGTACTGAAAATATGATGTGGACGCACAGGACCAAGGATCATCATGTAAATCATGCATTTGAAACCAAAGCAAGTTGATGGGTTCTTGTATGAGAACATGCAAAATACCTAGGAACAAACATGATCTGGATATTGCCAATCAGAACATATGTAAATGATGATCATAAGCATATTTCTACATACGAGAATATATAAATGCATGGCAAAATGCTATGTGCAAGAAAATGATAAAAGGAGATAACTCATGTAGATTTTATACTAGAAACAAATGTATAGATTAGCATGGAGATTATTTTGCATGGAAAGCAAGCATGTTCATCATAAAACTTTACGAAAACATGGAATAAATCAGTCCATATGCATGGTTCCAAGCATGTTTTATCATGTTTCTGAAAATATAGCTAAAAAGAAAGAAGAGGAAGAAGGCTTTCCTCTCAAGATGTTCCTTCTCGAAATTTGAGAGATAAAGAGATCCGTGTTGCTTTGGAAGGACCAAGGAGGCTTTAGGACGCAAAGGAGTGCTCCAGAGAACGAAAATAAGCTGCTGGACAGAAGGAGAAACTCGTGCAGGAAACTGGCTCAAAGCAGAATTGCAGAATTCTGGGTTTCTAACTTCAGCTCAGGATTTCTAACCTCTCCCTATGGTTGCCTATGGGTGTCCTTATATAGGATTTTCTCATGGGTAACTCATGGGAAGGTAGGGGGCCTCGTAGACGAAAAGCCTGGAATATTCCATGGCATATTCGTTTCTAGAAGTAACAGCCAAGGGAGGTGGAAAGCCAGCAGCCCGCAGCCTGCGAAGTGGCTGGGCGCCTGGGATGTGCGCCAGCTAGGTGCGTCAGCGATGTGCCTCAGGTAGGTGTGCCTGGCATGTGCGCCTGCTAGGTGCGCTAGCTAAAAGTGCTGGCTAGATGTGCTAGGGAGGTGTGCTAGGTAGGTGTGCTAACTAGGTGTGCTAGCTAGGTACTCTAGAGAGGTGTGCTAGCTAGGTGCTCTCTCCTACCTATGGGAGTTCTAGTTGGGCTGCGGGCTTGCTATGGGTTTGGGGTTGGTTCAAGGATGCACCGAAAGTCATGACTTGTTGCGAAATGCAAATGCAAATGCAAATGCAAATGCGTGCACCTATTGGCCTAAATGCTGGAACTGTGGTGCTAATGCATGATGCAAATGCCAGAGCCGATGCTGAAGACCGATGCAAAACTAATGCTAATGCTGAAAACACAAGGCAGAGAAAACACTAGCAAGTAAATAATAAGTTGTCGGACTCATCAGCCGGATTATGAGGTTATCAACCTGAGAGACGGGATACGACAAGCTAATCAAGTCTTGTCCATCTCGGCCACCTGATAGCGTGATGGTTGTCAATCGAGTAGTTGGGGATACCAACCCAAGAAGAAAAGGGGGGCATGACAAAAGGATTATTTGTAGGGCAAAGCAGGGCTTGGTCCGCACGGACCAATGGCGAACAAAGAGATTTCGTGCCCGCGAAAACTCAAAAGGGAAAACAAAAGAACCTTGACCGCCCAGTCAGAAGGTCTAACAACTAGATTCCGCGCCCGCGAAAATCCAGAAAAGAAAACAAAGAGGACCATGACCACCCGGTCAGAGGGTCAAGCAACTGGATTTTCTACCTGGGGAAATCCGCGGAAAGGGCTAGGACCTTGACCATCCGGTCAAAAAATCGAGCCACGGGATTTCCCACCCAAGGAAATCCGAGAATGGGGCTAGGACCCTGACCATCCGGTCAAAAGGTCGAGCCATGGGATTTCCTGCCCAAGGAAATCCGAGAAAGGGGCTAGGACCCTGACCATCCGGTCAAAAGGTCGAGCCACGAGATTTCCTGCCCAAGGAAATCCGAGAAAGGGGCTAGGACCCTGA
>JAMKQA010018957.1:0-17683 GCA_024699735.1 Posidonia australis
CCTTTTTTTAGGCCAGGGTTAGAGCCTGTTACTGTTCCAGTTTATGTTTCTATTCCAGCCTTGAATGCTCAGTTTTTTCATCCCAGGGGTCTTAAGTCTGTTGCTTCTACTGTTGGTAAATTTATTTGTGCTGCTAAAGATGCCGAGGATTTTACAAGACCTGGTGTTGCTAGGTGTTGTGTTGAGGTTGACCTTTCAAAGCCCAGAAGGGAGTTTATAAAAATTTATAATGGTAGCCAACCTATAAGTCAATGAGTTATTTTTGAGAATGCTCCTCCTCCTTGTAATCTTTGCTTTAAATGAAGAAATCTGCTCGACATGTTGAAGAAACGGTTGATCAGGAAGGCCACGAGAATAATTTGCTTGTTAAAGAAGGTCTTTCTAAGAATGCTAGAAAGAGATTGAAAAAGAAATCAATAATGCAAGAGGAGAAGGCTAAGGAGTTAGTGATAGTTGTTGACAAAGAGAAAGGGAAAAATGTTATGCAAGAGGTTCCTAGAATCAATACTAAAACATGGGTGCAAAAAACATTTCAAAGTATCAATTTTCCTTTTGATAATTTTGGGAAGAAAAGAAAATTCTTTTTCTAAGGAGAAAGTAGTTGAGAAAAATGATTCTTTTTAGTGTTGGATGATGCTGAGAATAGGGAATGTGATAGGCTTAAGATTACAAGGGATAATGAAGGTGTTAATGTCCAAAAAGATCCTGAGCCTATTCCCAATGCTGAAAAGATATTCTATATGTACATGCAAAGAAAGTTAGACGCGCTTTCAGTATCCAAACTCCTAGTAACCCAAGATTTTATACCTTGCTTGTTCAATTCTGCCACTGCCGGTGATTAACACCACCAAGTTCTACTCCACAAGCCAAATATTGGTATTATTATCAAAATTATCTTACAAAAAAAAGAAGAGGGGGGCTAACAACTAAGAGGATCGAAATATCAAACAATATAAATTCAAAACATGCTTGTTTCCTCGTCTTCAAACCAGACTATGGGCCTGGAATCTGAAACCCAATGCACTTCACCAACAATAAATTTTAACCATCAACCGGGTACCTATCATTTTACCTAACAAATAACACAAACTCAACCCACACCTGAAAGCCACATGACATCCAAGGCACCATTTCCAACCTACTAACTCAACAACCAAACCCTATCATCCAATTTAAGTAGTCATAATAACTATGATGATACTCTTAAATGGTCTAGTATAGATGAATTTGTCACTTTCTGTAAAAAAACACTGGTAGATGCAATTTAAATTCTGATGATTATCATAACATGCTCGTTGCTCTGAAAACACAGCACAAAACTGCTTTTCCCTCTACTAATGTCAGGAAAGAGGTGGCCTAACCCCATTCGAGTTAGCCTTGTTAGGTTTATGCCTATTCTTTTATTGTTTTTTCAATGTTTATTACAACTTGGAATGGTAGAGATTTAGGAAGTAATAGGAAAAGATAAGAAGTTTGTAATCTTGTTTGTCTCACAAATTCTGATTTCTTACTCATTCAAGAATCTAAACTCGAAAATCCTCCCAACTCTTGGCTTTCTGAAATGGGTGGTCACAAAATTTTGTAATTGGAGTTGGCTTCCTGCTGCGAGCACTAGAGAAGGTATTGTTGTTGGATTGAATCCATGTATTGTTAAACTTTCCAGTCACTATTCTAGAATTTTCTCTATAACAACAAAGTTTGAAAATATCGTAGACCAATTTAATTGGACTTTAACAACCATTTCTGGAATTTTCTTCCTACATGAACTTAACATCATCGATGCATCTATAAATAAAGCATGGTTAATTGGTGAGAACTTTAAATTCACTGGATTTTTTCATGAAAGATCTAATAACTCTAATGGATCTCTTTTCTCCAAACTATTCAATAATTTCATTAGTTCACACAACATACATGACCTTTCACCAAATAATTTTAGATATACTTGGTCAAACCTTGAAGATCCACCTCTACTCATCAAACTTGATCATTTTCTTATTTCTTTGGCCTAGGAAGAAAAATACCCTATTGCAACTTGCATAGGGAGAGCTCTTATTGTTTTAGATTATATCTCGATTACTTTAAACACTACATTACCTACTAGAAGATCCTTGTCCGTCAAACTTGAAAAACTCTTGGAATCTTCTACCAAAATTCAAAGAAGTTGTCACTAACGCTTGTTAGGCACACCTAGGTCATAATGATGCTTTTCATAGCTTCACAAGCTAACCAAACAATGAAAAATTTGCCCTCAAGGTCAAGAAATTCTCCCTAGAAACAAACCCAAATCGTCATTTGAGAATCATTGAATCTGAGATCTTGTGTTTGACACTATAGCTAAAAGTACCACTCTCTCTAATGAAGATATTATTCGTAAAGCACAACTTTGAAAAGACCACATGTATGTTCTACAACAATTAGAACTCCATTGGAAGCAAAGGTCCAGTATCCAATGATACCACTCTCTCTAATGAAGATATTGTTCATAAAGTGCAACTCTGAAAAGACCATATGTCTATTTTACAATGATTAGAACTCCATTGAAAGCAAAGATCTAGCATCCAATGATACCACTCTCTCTAATGAAGATATTGTTTGTAAAGTGCAACTTCGAAAAGATCATATGTTTGTTTTTCAACAATTAGAACTCAATTGGAAGCAATGATCCTACATCCAATGGCTTCATGAAGGTAATAACAACACCACTTTCTTTCCTAAAATTGCATAATATAGGATGCATGCGAAGAAATCGGATTTCCACCCTCATTGTGGATGGAACACATACAAAATCCCAAATTGCAATCACTAATGCCATATTCCAACATTTTTTCAATCTCTTTAATTGCCATGATAAGGGAAATTTTCCCTTGGACTCGGATTGTATCTTCCTTGAAAAAATAGATAATCCTAAAATGTAAGAAACTCCATTTCAAGAGGAAGAAATCAAAGCTTCAGTTTCTCTTTTGAGAAGGACAAGGCCCTTAAACCTAATGGTTTTCCTATCTATTTCTTCTAGGATCTCTAGGATCTTTTTTTACATAATTTGAAAAAAAATCTTTGATAATTTTTATTCCCATGATGGTATTAGTGCCATTAAGGTGATTAATAAAACTTACATTGCGCTTATTCCTAAAAGATTTCTATAGAAACTACTCAAGACATCAGACCTATGATGGACAAAAGACGTATTAGTATGCTCATTACTTATTTGTGCTTACAAATTCATCACCAAAAGACTAGTGGCTATGCTATCTTTTATGGTGGACAAATTCCTGGATAATTACTAAACTACATTTATCAAAGGTATAAACATCACAAACTGTTATATTGTCGCTCATGAAACCCTAGTCTATCTTAATTCTTTTAAAAACAAGGGTTAATGATCAAGCTAGATTTTGAGAAAACTTTTGACAATGTCAAATGGAAATTTTTATCCAACCTTCTTCAAGATATGGATTTTGGAGAAAAATGGATTCAATGGATACATTGGTGCATCCGCACTACAAATTTCTCCATTGTAGTTAATGGAACTCCCCATGAATATTTCAAAGCTTCTAATAGGATTAGATAAGGAGATTCTTTGACTCTCTTTTTATTCATTCCAGTCACTAACACCTTAAATAGAATGCTTGTCATAGAAAAGACAAATAATCTTTTCAGTGATATCCAATTCCCTAATGAAGGTTCAAATGTTATGAACATCCAAGTCATGAAGACATGACTATTTTTCTAGAGCCTTCAAAGATAAAATTTCAAAATCTCCTTAAAACTTTGAGCTATTTTCAATTAGCTTCTAGACTGAATATAAACTTCAATAAATCCTTCATTACTGCCATTGGCATAAATTCAATTGAATTTGAATGCTATAAAAACATTACGAGGTGTGCTATCGAGAACTTTCCAATAACTTATCTTGGCCTCCCATTCTATTTCAAGCCCCCCAACTTTGAGGATTGGGCCCTTATTATTGATAAGATGGAGCAACGCTTAGTGTCTAGAAAAGTAGATACCTCTCAATTGGAGGAAAAATCATGTTTTACTTAGATTTATTAACACTCCGAACTTATCAACTTTCGATTACGCACCTTCCGAAAAAAGTCCAAAAGAGAATCAAATTGATTAGAAAACAATTCCTCTAGAAAGATGGTAAATCCTATACTCACAGAGTTTCACTCATGCAATGCGAAAATAATTGTAGAAAAAGAACATGAAAGGCTAGATATACCCAACCTTTGTCACTTTGACTTGGCCCTTAGAATTAAACACTTTTGGAAACTTTTTAATGGCACCATAGGAAAATGGGAAAGCATTATTTACTATAGTTATCTTAAAGATAGCCTAAAAAGGCATTCTAAATGCTTCAAATGACAAGACCACTCCTTCTTGTAGATGCCTTAAGAAATTCTATCCGATTTTCAATGCTTGTGGTTCGTATTCTATTGGTAATGATCGATTTATATGCTTCTGGAATAACAAATGGCAAAACTGGTCCACCAACAAATATCAATTCCCAAAACTATACCATTTAACAATCTCAAAACAAAACATCCCTTATGCAATTTACAACACAAAACAAAGCTAACTTGGAAGTTACTTTTAGGATAGATCTTAATTTTTGTATGAATGTCCTCTCAAACTTAATAAACATTATCAATGACACCTCTTTAAACGAAAACAATGTTTAACATTCACTGGGACCTCCTCAAGACAAAACATTAATTTCCGATTAACAAGTATTATAATTCATCGTTGACGGAGGTCATAGAACCAAGATCATGAAATCTAGTTGGGCCACAATCAACCCTAACAAATTTAAGATCTTCGCATAGTGGGCTATGCATAATAACATTCTCATTAAGACAACCTTGCTAAATGGGACTGTTAAGGAAATACCACTTGCACTCTTAGTGGCCTTGGTGAAGAGGACACCAACCACCTCTTATTTATTTTTTTTTATTTTTTTTTGATATCGATATGCACATATTTTTTCCTTGCTGTCCGTGAGATTCGAGCCTGGGAAGGAGGTGAAAGTTCTACTCCTCCTGGTCAACTACACCATGGTAGTTGGTTACCTCTTATTTAATTACACAATCATTAATTATATTTGGAACTTCATGTTAAATTTGCCTTATGATGTTACTTTTGTTAGTCTTGATCAACTCTTCTCTTTGATTATTTTTAACAAATTTAACATTGACACTTTTCCATGGTGTCATCTTGTTATTTCACTAATTTGGAATATTTGGATTGCTAGCAATAAGCTCATTTTTGACAATATCATTTCTCCACTAGCCACAGTGTTGAAATTCCTATTTCTTTGTCTAGTTGGTGGTTAGATAATTTCAAAGACAATGGATGGTGATCTTTCGATTAGCTATCTACTCTCAAGTGCATCAAGAGCTTCCACACGACCATTGGTGGAGTAGCTAGTCGTCAAGACCTCACTCAACACTCTCCCTGCTAATAGCACCACCCAAGGAAGGATCCGAATGTCAATCCAATCGATTTGAATACTAATGATCTACCCTAAAACAACATGGACCTTCTGCTGAATGATATCCACATAAATCTGGATAAGGATGATCTTCTCATCGAGGCACAAAATTCAAATAATCGAGCAGCACCGAATTTGACTACAGCTCCATCCTTTGTCTTTGCCTGCCAGAATAAGATCCTTTTCATGTTAAATTGTATATTGTTGCAGACAATCTAGATGGTTATTATGTTTTAATCTTATGCCTTGGTCTTGCACATAAACTATTGCTGTGCAGCCTTTGACCCTTATATGTCTTGTACTGTTTGAATTGCATTCTGCTTCTTGCAGGCAATACCTACCAACTTATAAATTTAAAAAAAAAAAAACAGAAAAAAAAAACATGCTTGTTTCTTATCTTCCATGGCATATATGGGAAACACCACAAGTGAATAAAACTGAAGTCAAACCAAACATTAAAGTCTACTGCAGACAAAAGTAAATAATCCTTTATTTTAATCCCAAGGCTAGTTGATGCTTTTAGTCCCAAAGCTAGTAAAAATTTTAACAAATCATCCCGAGTCATTGTCAATGGCCTTGGTCAATCGAGCTAATAAATCATCCGATGCATGACCCATCGAAGGTCCAACTTGATGACGATAAGAAACAAGAAGCTTGACCCAACTTGCTAAATAATCCCGAGACGAAAAGGATATATAAATCAAGAAGCTTGACATGTGCACTTCCACCCCTATACCAGACCAGGAAGTTTGAACCATGCAGTTCAAAAAATAGGAGTGTAAACAAAGCCAAACACAGAGCAAGTCATAATCTATTCAGCTCGGCTCTTCTATCTTAATGGGCTCAAAATAAGTTCATGACAACACTGGGGCTTCCAAGCCATTCACAAGAAGCCCATTGTAGCTATTCCAACCGAGTTCGTACCAAGCAGAACCAGAGAGAGCTCAAAGCAGCAGGAAACACAAAAGCTATGGTCTTACATCCCTGGATACTATGCAAAGTGAGGATATCTAATGCTTCTCCATGACAATACAATACCCTTCAATCAAACCCAACATTAAGAAAAGACAGACGCCAATCACCATACATATGATCTAACTTCTATGGCTTATATATTGAAGAAGTCATGTTTGATACAGGGGGGCTAGCTTAACTTGAGAATTCAGCTGAGATGCAAATGTAAGAAATGGATTAAAGAAAGACATGGTATCCCATTTTTAAGTTTATCACAATGTGTCAAATGTAACTTGAGTGCAACCACCTCTATTAATGATTTACTGTTGTGCTTTCGTAGCCTCCATCAAGATTTCAGCTGAGATGCAAGTAAAATACAGGGGGAAAAAACACGTGAATAATCCCATCTTCACCCAACAATAATACATGGGAATTTACCATGCCTGAGAACAGCATCCATCTGAAGTCTGCTGTATACAAGTTTCTTTTGTTGGCTGAAACATCTTAAGCTGAAAGTAAAATTATATTGCCATTTTGGTCGGTGATTTACCTTATCTTCTTCAACTAGTGACAAAATTTAAAGAAGAAAGGCATGTAGAATGAGCTGTAGCATGCAATAGGTATCCATATTCCAAAACATAATTAGACCATTTGATTATTGCAATTTACATCATAAGCAAGTGGGTTTGGGCCTGGAGATACAGACCTTGCTGATGACATCTTCACGAGGGATTGAGGACCTCTAGAGAAAAAACTTAGAGAATCACCTTCTGAAGCATCAGATAAAGGCCTTGGTGAGAGCTCCTTGGACCTACCCATAATGTGATCAGCAAGATGGTTGCCCCAAATATCATAGGTGAATTCTTTCCCATGAAATGTTTCTTCGTCCCTTTTAACTACATTGTCCTTAGCAAGCCTGGACCCCGGAGCTCGAGCATGTGGAGCAATAGGAGAAGTTGCAGCCAAAAATTGTTGTGGAGCAGCAACTCCAGGGGCACGCCACCCTGAAGCAGGAAAAGTAGCAGAAGGCAATAGAACAGGCTTCACTATT
Organism: Posidonia australis; assembly: GCA_024699735.1. Taxonomy (NCBI): domain Eukaryota; kingdom Viridiplantae; phylum Streptophyta; class Magnoliopsida; order Alismatales; family Posidoniaceae; genus Posidonia; species Posidonia australis. The sequence continues at coordinate 7,500 of JAMKQA010018957.1, forward strand.
GGTTTGCTGGTTGCCAAGGGCCATTCGTGAGCAACTACGGGTTCCCATGTATTGTGACCGCAATTAATGGAGACAGGCTCATGAGTTGCATCAGCGGAGCTTCCAGCAGCTCTTTGTTTCTCCTGGTTCCTTTCAGCTGCTACTTGATTGTTTAAAGTTTCAGGAGACAAAGGGCATACTTGTTTAGGTGTCAGAGCATTTGGAGACAATGGTGAAGATGGCGTAGAGTTCCCACTCTGACTACTAGACACTTCAAGATTTGTTGCTAACCCTGCTGTTCTAGATGCCCGCCTTTTTCTTCTTCTTCCCCTTTCCCTCACAATCCTGACAGTAAGGTCACTCATCTGTGAAGTTTCAGAGACACCAGATCTGCCTGATTCTCCTGCAGATTTTGCTTCTGAACAAAGATGCAGTAATGGAGCTTTCTCTTGATAATCAAATTTTTGCTTAGACTCAATATTCTGAGTATTACTTTGTTTGTTACTGGAGCACTCAGAATACCTACTGACATTACTTGCCTTGGGCTTTGCATCTTCTCTATCTGACCTGAAAGCTTATGCCATGTTATTATAAGACCATAATTAAAAAAACAAATACAAACTACAGCAGTAGAAATTCTCAAAATATGAAACCTGGTGGTTCTTGGATTTTGGTGCATGCGAGCTTTCCCAACCTTAGTGATGGTGGCTATTGTGCTGTTGCTCTTTATCGTGAAATCTTCAAAGGTAGAAGGAAATGTAGGAAGAAGAAAGCAAAATAGCAGAGCAGTTATAGAGAAGGCAACAAATATCACCAAAGGGATCATTTTCACAAGTGACCAAATGAATGATTTTCTGCAAATCTTCATCATATAAATTGGAATATTCGCTTTCATTGGTATCACAATAATGCCAGAAGCCAAGGCTAGCTCGAGGTCCCTGTAAATAACATCGGCTGAAAAATCTGATTGATAGGAAATATGGAGCTTTGTGGATTCTCCTGGTGCTAGAGCAAATGCTTTACATGTATGTATTCTGAATCCATCCAGCCAACAACTAGCTCCTGAAACTTCCAATTTTAGTACTTCAAGAGCAAGTTCACCTGTATTTTTCACAAATAGCTCCTTGGATAACAAATGGCCACAGGTAGCACTGGTTTGTTCTGTGTGAAATATGGACTCTGGAGAGGAGATATTGAGAGGTATTGACCAGTCTACATTGAATTCTAACTTCTGAACTGGTTTAGAATCCTCAAGTAGAACCACGGAATGTGAACCACCAACACCTTGAAGAGGTAACCACTCCACTCCTGAAAGATTATTCCTTACCAAAGCTGAGCTTCTCCACATACACCTGTCAGAAGGATGAAATATAATTGGCCCAAATGCAGCTCTTCCAGAAGGATGGACCAAGGCTTCAACAATTGCAGACTTCCCTACTGAGAATCCATCTAAAGTTTCTATAGAGTTAATTCGAGCAAATCTACCCATAACATGTTCTGAAAAATCAGCAGCAGATTTACACTGATCAACGACAAACCCCGAGCTCAGCAATAGTTGCATCATGACGGGCTTTTGGCTTGGGTTTTTCACACTGATCCATTTAGAGCACCGAGTCCCAACTTCAACCAATGGGAACAACAGCTCATGGTCATCAAGCACTGACATTTCAATCATGGAGCCTTGATATTTCCAATTTTTTAGTATCAATTCATCAGCTTCAGCTACTTCTAAGACATTAGACTGCAACACGTGTGGAGGTACATTATGATTGCTAAATTGCACAGAAACCCAAAAAACACAAAGAATAGACAAGCATAGCACAACAGGATCTGTAAAAGTCCTTAACCAACATATGGCTATAGGTGAAATTAAAGTCTAAATGGATACCAAAGAATACTACAGTCACAACTCACAAATGCATTCAAAACTAAATGGATATGAAAAAAAAAATACTAGTCACCAGCAAACTCAAGCACAAGTGCTTTTTTAAATATAGATCACTGATTCACTTTTGAAGAATGATTTTGTAGTTGAATGTCAAAAATTGTACCCATAACCAAAAGAGCCCATGTTCTAATAAGAACATCAACTCTTTGTGCCATAAGTACAAAGAAAATTTATTTAGTTATATTTAACATCTGCCTTTTCAATTCCATGAAATGGAAGGATCTTTTAAAGTGTGCTGAATAGTACACTCAGTAGTTAACATGATATCAAATGTCTACGCGTGTCGTCGAAATTTCACCGACACGTGTCTTATTTTTAATTTACCGACATGACTTCGACACGAAATCGCCATGGAAGTTTTCTGAACAAACGTAAATTTTTTTTACCGTATTTCCACCAACACGATACCGATATACCGACATTTTCTCGACATGTGTTTATTTTTAAATTTATCGAAGTCCAATACGAAATCGACATTTAGAACCATGGTAGTTAGTACATATGTTAAAGTAATGGTATAAATATCACACTCCTAAGCATACATATGGTGTTAAAAGGTATTCAAAATACTAATCTCACTCCCTTTTTGCATGTTCATAGAGTGCTGTGGAGGCAATGCTCAACACACATGGCTGTGATTGGCATTAGACCTTAAAATGGTAAAGGTTTTAAAATTTCTTCTGGGCAACTTTATAAATGCTTCTAAACAAGATTGCATTTTCTTAGAAGCTCTGGGTTACTCAAAAGAGCTATTTCCCAGCCAACTGTGGAAAGTACCTTAAAGATCATGTGTCAATAGAAAAACATGATCCATTAAAACAAATATATAGAACGAAGTAACATTTATTTGCATAATGAACTCGGAGATAATAATTGAAACTTTATTAGAAAATGTAAATTGATTGCAAAAATATATTAAAATAAAAGTACAGGATTAGACAAAAAATTCATGTCTCTGGACAAATATGCAGTGTTTTTTTACTTTTTGACAAAAGGAAATTGATGAATGGAGATCGATACAGTGAACTAAAAACTACACAAAAATTTCCACATTTACATGCTTTAATAAAGGACAGTTAAATTGCAAATTTAAAGAAAGACAAAAAAATAGCAGTGGGATTTTGGAGGCTAATCTTAATGAAGGAAGAAACAGCAATTAGATAGGTGGAAAACTGGAGATGCACTATTTCTTGACACTTCAGGGAAAGAGGACACCACTGATTCAGTTTATTTAAGAAAAAAAATAATTATATCCAATGATTAATAATGTTGTATAAGTTTTTATTTCGAGGAAAAGCCTACCTGCTTGAATAAGTTCTCTTTAGGAATCCTTCCAGAAGGTATGGTTCTGTCACTAGCAGATTCCTCATGTTCAATTGTTAATCCAATTGACGAATCCTTAGATGCAACTGGAAGAGAACCATGCTCATGTCTTGAACAAGCATGGACAAGATCACGACAAGGAATTTCAATCTGTGGATGGGAAGATTCATTTGTCACTATTTGAAGCATACAATTCAAATTTTCACATGGAACCTCATGTGCCATACCCCATGAATCAGTGGTAGAAGAGTCTGTTATAAAAGCTATCTGTGTAAGAGTTTCAGGGTAAAGAAGTAATCCTTCTGTGTATCTAATGTTAAAAAACTTTTTGCTGTCAGTAATTTCATTAACTTTTACAAGTCGCAACAATGGTGATCCAGCATTTCTCAGAGAAAGCAAATAAATTGAGTCCTTACCACCGTAGGTCACAAGTGGTTCAAGAAAAACAGCAACCGAACCAGCTAAAGCGTAATAAACAACCTTATGCTGCATTTTTGCTTCAAGAGGAACCATAACTGTTTCAATCTTATCTTGTGAAGGACTATGCAGCTTCATGCAGATAACCCCAGAAACATTTCCTTCCACGTGCGGCAACAAGCTCACCTCTAAAACTGCTCCAGCATCGTGAGGTGAAACTTCCCACTTCCTATGAGGTCTTATCCCCACAAATGATGGGCCATATTCACTCCTCTTCACATGAGAATGTTCGCTGTTGCTTACAAAAGAACTAATCTCCTCAAAGGGCTGTTGAATTGCATCTGCTCGACAAACAACATGAGAAGAGTGGGACATGTTCCCAGAAACAACTGAAACCAACAATGCCATTTCCTCAACGTAAAGTACTTCATCAAAAGGATTGTACAGAGATAAATTCTTGTGTAATCTTCCATTTTCAGAGACATCAAATTCAACCATAGGCTGTATCCTATAAGAAGACTCAATAGCTCTACCTTTAGCATGGATTATGAAACCCCCATAGCTTGTCTGCAGGACTATTTGAGCAGAGAAAGAACCCAACCATCTAGGCAAAAAGATAAAAGAAATTGCTGCAGATTTTTCAGGAGGTATGGACAGCTCCTGGAAATCACGAGGATAGAACTGGGGATCGGTACTGAATAGTTCGTAGACATGTAAGATACTGTCATTGTGTGTATTAGCCACAGTCAAGAAAGTACATGAAGGGGAGTACAAGCTTCTCAAGCCCCAATCCAATAAAGGGGGGTTGATTTCCACATGTGGTGATAAGGAAGTGTCTATAATAAGGCTGGATTCAATCTGCAAAGAGTTTTGATTTGTTGGAATAGTCATCCCACTGGATTCTCTCATCCAAGCATTAGGAGGCAATGGTCCTCCACAAAGATTGACATCATCCTGATTTATATTCTCATTCTTAGGAGATAATACATCAATGACTCCATCATCTACATTCATCATAGAACAAGTAACCTTCTTCCTGTCGGATAATCTGTAGACTGTATTATCCGATAGCCACCTAAAGTGAGCATCCCCAATCTCAAAGGGATCCCCTGAAGCTCCCAGAAAGGATGATCGGCATTTATTTTGTCCATCAATTACGCCGGGCAATGTTGATGGGAAACAAAAAGAATCGGAACGAGCACACACATGCTTAAGCGAGGCACAATCCGGTGAGCTCCTTCCATCATTAAGCAAACTAATACCTTCATCATTAGAAGCACAACCATCATCATGTCCCAAAGAGTCCTGCACACTGCTGGTATACGAAACCCAGTGCTCATCCCTGGTGCAAGGCAACGTCTGGGCAAAAGGGAGTAATAAAACACACAGCACAATAACTATCAAAGGAAGACTTTTACACCTCCAGCAGTAAAACCTGAAGAATACAATAGAACTAGATTCAGAACGCCGCCAACACAAGAACTATTCAAAAAACAATAACCAGAGAAACCCAAAAAAAAAAAGAAAAAAAGACGTTTTTCTGCCAGGGATTTCAAAGAAACCCATCACTGGAAAACCTGTTTACACCAAGTTTCAAAAATCCATTCCAAGATTAGAGCTAAAACGGGACAAGATGAACGATAACACAAAAAAATACCCACCCCTAAATCTCATCTAAACTTTAAAAAAAAAAAAAAACTCTTTTCGACCACTGATGGAGTCATAAACACAAACCCAATACAGAAAACCAAACCAAGCCGACTATCTCCACGTCAAATATCCAAATATACAACATACCAAATAAAGGACCCAAAAAATCAACAATAAAAGACCAGATTTTTATCCCCCCCGGGAAATCCTATAAATGGCCAGCAGAACCTCTTTAACAGTCCACCACCACCGTGTACAAAAACAACAACAACAACAACAACAACTGAAACCCAGCTGTTGGGTCCTCGGGAAAAAACAACCAGCAAGCACAGAAGCAGTTGGGGACTGCAGAGAAGTGGGTGGAAGCAGTTAGCTATATGTACAGATGGGAGGTGGAGGCGCGAGCTCCGATGGTGTTGGATTCCAGCAGCGTCATGATGTGGTGGTGGTGGTGATGGCTACCATTTGTAGTACAGAGTGATTAGGGCTTCGCTCCCTGCTCTATCGCTGATGGAGGACGAACAACACCCAGCACCCAAAGAAACAGAGACAGAGAGAGAGAGAGAGAGAGAGAAGGAAAGGAAAGGAAGGGAGGCAGGACCAAAGGAATCCGTATTTTTGTTTGGTTTAGCTGAAGATGTGATATCATATCAGATACCTTCCCTTCCTTCACCATGATTTGATGGAGTGGTACCTGTGGTTTGTGGAATTATGACACAGTCCCCAAGGACCACGTAACGATACCATTCCACGTAATCCAGCGGAAGCATAAATACTACAGTACTTAAGGAAGTTATCACCAAAGATTGGAATAATAATAATTGTTATTATTATTAATAATTAATTAAATAATATTATTCTATGAAAATAAAAGATCTTAAAATAATATTATCTGAGTTCAATGTCAAGAAAGTCTTAAAAGACATTCATATAAATCAACTTTCGATTTAACTCCATGTGTACAGATAAGCTTTAAGGTCAATGTCGTCTACCATGCCAATAGTATAACAACACCTTAACTTAGTTTGATGAAAATTCAGTATGTAATTTACACATGCATAGACAAAACATTAAGATTAAATATAATATAAGTTATTGACATCATCATCATTATATTATTATGATCAAATACTTCTTATTGATTAATTAATAATTGATCAATAACATTTATTACTACAATGTAATTTATTATTTCTCACTTATCTCGATAAATAAAGTCTAATGACAAATACCCTGACAATTTAACTGAAGAGTTAGCTTATTCATAACCATCCATCACAATTAATTTGTGTGATTTGTAATTAATTGTTTACATCTTCAATTTATACTTGCCTAATAATCCTTTTGCTAATTGAATAGTATATCTTACAATCTCATCGATGGAAAATCACATGGACTTCTTACTATGAACGGTCTATCGATTGTTATATGACCCACGCTCAGATGTTGTTAATATTGATCTTTAGTTCTACATTATTTAAACTCTTGTGAGGACTTCATATAAGAACTTGTGTATTTACAATGGACATCAAGTCAAGATCTATAGACTTACGTACTAAATCTTGTGTATCTAACACTACCCCTTTAATATTAATATACTCTGTAGAATTAAATTTGTGCCAATACTGAGTCCATTAATTAAATTCTCACTTTACATTTAATTTATTATGTTCTTGTTCACTTTTCATTCATAGACGACTTCTAGTATAATGTAATATTATTTGTAGTACTTCTTGCTTAGTCCAAGTAAATGTTAGTATTAATTGTGTCTATGTTATTCCCAATAATTTAGATTTTATATATTCATGAAAAAAATTAAATTTAAAATTAAAATTTATTATTTAAACATGTAATTTCCATCACATATGGTATATATGCCATCTAAGAGAAACATATCGAGATTACATGTGTAAAACAAACATAATATTATTGTATAATATACGAAACAAATGGTTGTAGGATTAACATAACACGTGCATAATCCATGGAAACAAGAGCTATTGTTACTTTCATCTTAGGTCCAATTATACTACAATTTCTACGAGAACATTGATCTTGTAATAATAATTAAATATAGACTTCTCATGCAATATTTTACAAATTCATGAACACGTTTTGCTTTTAATGCTACAGCACTTATTTTATTTGATGACAATAAAGTATATTATCTCCTATTGTTAATTAGGGACAAAATCATGTCCTAATCCACCAGCAGTTATTATTATTTCCATCCCTTCTATGCATATATTGATATACAAGTACATATAAAAATATAAATACATTTGCCAAAGTATTCGATTATATATAATAATGTTAATACAAATATTTATCATATGATTTTATATTTGATCTACAATATTTTGATTTAGGCATGTGCATACATACATCTCTGGGCAAATTCCAACACCGAGTTCGAAAAAACCTCCAACAAATACCGATTCGCCTTACCAGATCTTCAAGCTCCTTGCTTTACTTCCTCCTCTTTAGGATTATGTAAGGTAAGCAATGAAGTTCAATAAGAGATATTTATAACAAAAAACCACATTCCTCTTGATATGATTAAAGAATCACTTAATCCTTCCAATTAATATCATATTTGATGTGTTTGATACATGTATTTGACAGAAACCAAAATTTAGAAAAGCAGGGTATCACTTGTTTCTCTCGACACGGATTTTAAAGCATAATTTTTATTTTTTATTTTAATATAAACAAACCTTCTTTTGATGTGTCAGCATCAATAAAAAGTAAAACCAGTTTCCAGTCAAACACAGCCATTACGATAGATTAGTATTACAGGTATCCTACAATTTCTCTCTCTCTCTTTTTTAAATTATTAGAAGAAATTATAAAAAAAGAAAAGAAAAACCCTTAAGAAGAAGAACAAGTGGGCCGCATGCACCCAGAAACAAAGTTGTTCGCCCAAGCTTGGATTTTTCTTCCCATAAGAATATGATATGGAATATTGATTTATTGTTAGCATTGCTACTAGTAAATAAAAAACCATGGAACTTTCAACGATAGCCTCGTAAAAATACGAGCAATTCTGTCCCTGTAAAATCCAGAACTTTCGATGGTCGCTCTGCAAAAAGTACGAGTAGCCCCTCGCTTATTTTATCGAATTATTAAGAGCCACTTGACGTCTTACGAAGCTCTAAGTCCATTTATTAGACGTGCAGGATTCGGATCATCATCCACCGAGAGTCTGCGGTTCGCTTGGTGTGGCCACCACGAGCGTGACGTCTGCCGAAGCCGGCATCGAGTAGAGCGCATCACGGCCGTTGGTTCGTTCGGAGGACGGCTGGATCTGGCGTGAGGGGATGGTATTTCTTGCTTGATGCATGATGATAATAATAGTAATAATAGTAATAATAATAATAATAATAATAATGATCAAGTATCGTCGTTTGGCCTTGCTTTTCCAAGATTCAGGAATCTAACGACGTTGCCAGTATTTAATGTGGCTTGGATTCAAAGCATTCATTCTCTCTTTTAAAGGACCTTGACGTGAGGAAATGGTGTCTTCCATTCATGCCCTTTTTGTCTCGTGTTTGTGACAAATTCAACCCTTCTTTCACATGCATTTAGATGATGTTTGTCTTTACTTTTGGTACGTAGTATTCTTACTCTTCTATCATCTATATCACATTTCATATTTAAGATTAAATTAAGATTTTAAATTAGTAAAATCATCTATGTTGTACTAGTGGTTTTGTGAATTTTCATTTTTTCCTCTATTTTCATTTATGTTAACTGAATCACATTAATATCTTGTTAGACTTTAATATCCCTTCTTATGTGGCAATATTGATTTTTTTATTCGTAATGTTTTAATTTTAATTTCAATTTCAATTTCAATTTCATACTTTCTTGTTTTTGTTTTAGTGTTACTATTTTTTTCTGTTTTAGTTTCATTTTCAATTTTACACTTCCTTGTTTTGTTTTAGTATTATTACTTTTTCCTGTTTTAGTTTCAATATTTAGAATGCAACAGATTAGATTATGATGACCATGTGTATTACTGTAAAAAAAAAAAAAAGATCTCCCTTTCTCCTCTTCCATTCACCGTAGTTGAAGGGAAAAAAAAAAGGGAAAGTAGAAGAGAGGGTGGAAGTGGTGTATTGCTTTTTTTGTAGATTCTAATGTATTTATTCGTGACTGGTTGCAAAGTCTTCTCATGGTTTAGTCTGATTCCTATACTGGGAGGAGGAGAGTGTTAGGAATCTTGGACTTCACTAGAGCGAGGGTGAATAATGATTTAATGAATATTATGTAATTTTATTCTTTGTTTAGCAATTTGCATGTTTTTAAGAAAATGATAAGTAAATTGAATTAAGCTAGGAAAGTTTGATATTAAACTATAGCATGCATAGAAAGAGATGAGAGATAATGAATATGACACAATGATGTATAATGGTTCAGCCTTCTTGACTTAATCCACTCCCCGAGAAAACCCCTCAAGAGTTACCTTAAACCTGATCTTGTTCTGGCCCAAGATCGTGTCATATATCCTTGACGAATCCTCGCCAAACTCTGCAAAAACCGCGGTTTTCTTCTCATAATCCGGAGAAGAACTTTTACACTTGTAATTTACAATTCCTTTTTGTTGTGCCGAGTGGTGAAGAGAAAACAGGAATACGAACGGATGCTCACATCCCAAGCATCCAAATCCTCCCCCACAGATGAACCTCACATGAAACCCTAGATCTGGAGAGAAAAGGGAGGAGTTCTCTCCATACAATTGGAGACAAAATAGGACTACATAATGCCAAAAGAGGTTACATATTCTGTGCCTTAGCCTTCTTAAATACTAGGGCACCTAAATGGTCAAATGACCAAACTAACCATAAACAAACAACATAATTCA